>JAHWFP010071327.1:79712-96074 GCA_023313725.1 Lithobius niger
TATTGTGTGCCGAGCCCCTGTGAGCTACACTGGTGTCCTGGCATTCAATCCCTAACAGTTGTAGCTCGATGGTTTTTCTATATCTACACTTACCATCGACCGTGTTGTGTTGCGTGCTGCAGTCACGCCGCGAGGCCTCTTGTAGCCCAGTCATACTGCTAAGTTACAACCATCGCTATGACAACTAACCCTTCGGTAGCAGTTGTTCGTTGTCGATCGTAGCAAAAGCAACATTCACATTTGTCGTACCTGACTGACGTCGCCTACCGACAGACCAATGGCTGACAAGCCGCTGCGAACATTATCGGCGAAATGTAAGATGGTGGACGAGAACAGTTCGAATAGAAAATACCGTTAATTCGGTAGAATTACTTTGGTAGTTCATATTAAAGACTGTCACTTACGCAAAACCAAAATTCGTCCAAGTTCCACAATTCAAACTTGCAAATTTTCGACTATCTGCTGATAGTCTTCTTCAGGCAAGAGTCATGAGACTTGCACAACAACAACCACCACCACCAACGAACTTCACCAAGTACACTACATTCAAATTTCCCTCCCTTATCCCAGTGAGCCGTGGAACTCAGTGGAAAAGAGCGGGAGGGACGACGAAAGCTGGATGAAGGAGCTAAGAAAGAGTACAAACAACTGAAAGAATTGAAAGAAAATGGAGGTAGTTCAAGAGATGCGGCCAAGATGGTGGATAAAGTGGCATCCAGTGTAGGAGGTGTGTATTGGATCCCCTGCAAAGATTGTCTACAAGGTTACATAGGCGAGACAAAAAGGCAAAATTGCGTCCGAGTCAAGGAACATGCACAAGCTACCATTGACGGAGACAAGAAGAGCGCTGTAGCCTTGCACTGTGAAAAGAGTAAACACCAAGCAGACTGGGATAACACCAAGGTGATGCTGAAGTCTGACACGAGCAGGGGAGCACACCTCCGTGCGTTGGAGGCCATTGCCATTCAACACTGCCAGGATAGGAAAATATGAACGTGCAAAAATCAGCATATCAGCAGATAGGAAGATTAGTGACAGCAGAACTGGATCAAAAGCTGGGAAAAATTGTTATCTTCATTCAGCAACAGCTCCAGTATTGATGAGGGAGCCAACTCAGACAGTGAGCTTGGGAGCTGACTGAGTTCCAAGGCTCACTGGGATAAGGGAAGGAAATTTGAATGTAGTGGACTTGGTGAAGTTCGTTGGTGGTGGTGGGTGTTGTTGTGCAAGTCTCATGACTCTTGCCATAGTCGAAAATTTGCAAGTTTGAATTGTGGAACTTGGACGAATTTTGGTTTTGCGTAAGTGACAGTCTTTAATAAAAACAGTTTGAAGCTTCTATTAATGCTCTTTTGCTTTCACAAACATCTCTGCAGCGAGATAATTGTAGAGAACAGCTAAAAATGGTGCTATATTCAATGAGGGTATAAATAAAATATAGAAGCACAGTTTGCTGGGTCGTTTAGGCCCAATATCCATGTAGCCCAGTTTTGAAAAGTGAGTGCGCTAGCTCTACTCCAGATTGGTCCGTTGTTGGTTGTACGCTGGTCAGTCGAGCTGGAGTGACTGGGTAATTTTTAGTTCCGTTGGTTGCTGCCGTTCCTTGTTTTTGTTGTTCGTTTGTCGCCGCGGTCTGAACTAGTTCTTACGCAAGTACCGAGGAAGCAGGCTGTTTATTAGACAGTCGCATCCTTTCAAATACCTAATAATCCTAGGTGCTTCACGATTTCCTACGCAGACACGTATTGCTGTAAATTATTATGGCTACACAAGCTACACTGGTGGACAGCTATAGAATTTTTCATATATCTCAAGGTACCAACCCCAGAACCAGTACATTTCACGCCTACCACCTCACCACCGAGTTGCTGTCCTCTATAAATACTGTTCTTTTGTGTAAAGGCTGTGTCGTCGGTAGGAGTGGCATGTAATCAATAATTGATAACATCGCAATACAAAATTTTGTCGATTATCATATCGCACTTTTCTGACTTATCGAATTATCGTGCAATGCAAAATGCAAAATTGTCATACCTCGGAAACCGTAATAGCTAGAAACAAGCGGTTTGCGGTGTTGCGTTTGGAATTACAATGGCTCTCCAACCAAGTGTGCAATACTTATGCTAGCCACTTAAGATGATTGGAGAGTTAGTTTAATGCAAACAGTTTTTAAGCATAAAGGGAACAGCACAACTGCTGAATTGTTCCCACATGGTGAGGAAGCAATGGCAAGTGCATTTTCACGTCTACTGACCAAACTGCGAGTGCCACACAATTAACATTCGTGGAGGTTCCACTGTAGGCTTCAACCAAGGTTATGTTTTAATTAACAAAATTAAAATGGTTATTTCAGCCTCAAAATTTGTTTTATCGAGATATTATCGATTATCGCGATAATTTTAAGAAATTCATCAGGATAAAAAATGTTTGTATCGTGCCATCCCTAGTCGTAGGGGTATAGGGAGTTAAAAAGTGGCACTATCGACGATTGAAAACCGTACGAAACCTTGCTCCCAGCACAAGGACAGAAGGCATGTGGCTGGTTTGTTTCGTTAAAAGGAATAGCGTTGCGCATTCCTTCGCTTGAAGCAAGCAAGTGCTAGATAGTACTAGATGGCGCTAGAAGTTGCCAGATTCTGCAGAGTTTCAATCAGTGATGGTGCCAAAGTATAACATGGATAAATAACTTTCATCAACAAAAACACTTTACTTTGCGCCATTTAGGTGGTGGTTGTGGTCATGTGTTGAGCTGTAACCACAATCCCTAGTAGCTTGGGCGTAGTTGCCCACAAATGATGACCATTACAACAATCTCAAACAAAAATGAAAAAAGACTTGAAACCAGCAGATTTGTACGGTTCCACGAGAACTTGAGCATAGCCAAGTGGATAGGATAGCACTCTTGCCTCCAAATCCCAGAGGGATGCGAAATCGAATTGCGTCTTCAACCGACATGCAAACAGGACTTCACAGTGTTTCATCAGTAGTGCTCACGGGGATAAAATAGCCTGAATTGAATATTACAATAGCTTACTCTACTATTAAAGTGTCAGTCTTCACGGTGACTATTAATGCCTCGCTTGTCAGAAAATATAAATCTTCTGTTGTGATGCCATCCAGCGGTAGTGATATTATTAATCTTTACAGCTTGGTGCCAACCCTTCCCAATGTCGGTCACCACTCACCATTTGGCGAGTAGAAATCAACAGTTGGTGACTTGAAATTTAGCCTTACTTGCCAAATCGGCGACTAGCTACAGAGCATGCCACTAAAAAAGGATATCTCTGGAACCGTATAAGTTAGAGACGAACGGTTTGCGGCGTTATGCTCAGATTTATAAGGGCTATATACCTGGATTTTCTGCATTAATACTGGAGTTTAAGAAAATTGCACAATTTTGTTAATGCATAAATTAGAGAAACCTTTCATCATACAAGACGTATTTGGTATGTGGCGAGTAAAAATTGTGAAATGGCGAGTGCTTTGTAAGGTCTACTGGCCAAGTGGTGACTGCTACTGGATTGACATTCGGAAGGGTTGCTTGGTGCACGAGGACATACCAAATTTTCACTCGATAGTCAATACGTAATTTAGGTGTGTGGCTTTTTTTTAAAAATTGAAATGGCATTATGCATTCCGTCGCTTGATGCTGGAAGCACTAAATGGTGCTAAATTCTGTAGACTTTCATTTGGTGATGTCCAACCTGTCTTTAAGTGAGTGAAAAAGCGCCGAGTGAGGTAAAAGCTAGCTTTGTGAGGGTGCTCTGGCTTCTAGGCCAAGGGGGATGCAAGAGTTAATCCGGGATCTAAAAATCAACCCCCGTGGCGTTCGTAGTGGTTCTTGGAAGTTAATCCTGGTAGAGTGCTGACATTTCTTGCAGGATAGGTTGAGCATTTTAAATTTCCATGCAATTTCATTGTCGTGACAATTCTTATGCTGTACGATTTTGTTTTTACTCAATTGTAGATCGGTACGAAACATTGCTAAAAAAGATGAAGCCATTATCAATGAAGAACAGATGCTATATGATTTGCTCTCATTTTTGTGTGTCTTGGAAAGAAACGAAAGTGGCCTTGTGGCTTTCAACAGAGCTATTCATTTGAGGAACTGTGAACACATGGAAGAGGCCTTAGGTAACAAATAACAGATACAAAAATACCTGTAACCGGTGTTTACAGTGGTAAATTTACAACATACCACACACAGAACCAACAACAAATGTTCTTTTAAATTTTCAGTGTTTAGCAATCACCTTTTTTTGGTGATTGTTTTCTGAAGAAGGTGATGGCTAATCACCGAAAATTTAAAAGAACATTTGCTGTTTGGTTGGTTCTTTGTGTGTGGTAAAGTATAAATTTTCCCTCTGAAAATTTCAGAAAATTGGTACTAAAGGAGGCTGGTGCGTAGGCCAAGGGTGTATTATTCCGGGCATGTATTGCCAGCTGAACCTACTTTTTTTTTTCTTTTTGATATTTCACTTTCACAGGGAATTTGATAAACATTTACTGAAATTTTAATCAATTTTAGAACGTTATGAAACCTCAACGTAAAAATGCCCATTTTCAATTCAACAAAATTTCAACATTTTTCGAAAAGTCTTTTTCCTCTATAAAGACTCCTTATTTCACTTTTTACTAAGGCTGCACCGATACCAACTTTACCAATCCGATACTGAACCAGTTTTGAAAATGTTGCCGATCATGCTACCGGTACCGATTTCCAAAATTTTGTCCCCAATTTTTGCATCAGCAGTGTAGTTTTCTGCTAAAGTCCAATAAGAAAAAAATGTAAGTAGTAACCAACAGTTAAAACATAGCTGGAAGATAGTGATTTCCTGAGAAAATGCCACAAAACGCATGTCGTAATCTCTAACGGTTCCGGAGTTATCAATATTTAAGTGAAGGTAACCGATACCACAAATATCGGCATCCGATCCAGTATCAGTATCGGTGCAGCTTTACTTTTTACTTCTAAAAACCTTCACTGTATTTCAGTTAAAACTTTGTCCTTTTTGTTTCATTTCTGATAAAGGAAAACTGCTTAGACCTAAGTAATACGGGTGATACGTGTTAAGTGTGATTCTAGGTTTGTTCAGATTACTGTATTCCTACTCTTAACCTGTCCCAGTTACGGCAGTGCAATTTTTGATTTAGCAAAGCATGCGATGTAGCTATTATGATTTGAGTGAAATTTGGAGAAACATTTTTTTAGTCCTGTACTGCATTTTCTTTCGACCGATAAAACATCAGGGAAAAATGTCAGAATCGGTCTGGCAAACTTGGGAAAGTCAATGAATTTTATCACGAAGTTTTGAACACCACCGTGCTCACATGGTGTACCCTTTAGCCTGCAGTCTCGTGGAGGAACAGAAAATTATAACATAGTCGTGACTTCATAGCTATTTTAAATTGCATCCTAGATCCCAACTGGAACCTGTAGGTTCTCCTCCCTCCCCACTGGACGTGGCTCTAGGGAGCTGCATCCCTCCCATATAGCCCTTGGGGGCCAAACATTTATTGTTTGAGCCAACTATCCTCAACCCACCCTTGGTGTGGGTTTATTTGTTTCCAGTGTCTTTGATCCAGGCCTGAGAGTCCTTCCCTGCTTACCAGCCTACTGAATGCAGCTACTGTCTGCATAGCTAGCAGCAGCCGTTCAGTGACAAATGTCCTATGAAAGTAAACTTTGCTATTGCCAAATTTGATGTTCCTGTACTGTTGGACAGACCTTGCTGATTAGGTTGGCTTGTTATTAAATAGACATAATTGGTGTAACTAACATAAAGGTAAATTGGAAAAGCCATCAGTGAAAATCGTACAATAGAAATAACGTCTTACAAAAGCCATCTTTATGCACATACATTTCATTCAAGTGATGTAATACATCACCATATCACTACCAATATGGTTACCGCCTTAACCAATATGTCCACTTGTCCGCTGGCATAAAAATAACTCAATGAACCGTTATTAATTAGATGCCCTAAGTTATTGATTTGTAGACTGTTCCCTCTCCACTGCCTATGACCGAGCTCATTCTGTTGAAGAGTTGTGGTCACGGTTGTGAGCTTAATAATGGTTTCAGTTTAAGCCAGCCAAATCGGTAAAGGCGGTATGTGGTAGTGATTTGGTGATGGACTGGTTCGCCCATTCGAATCCGGGTCACATCACTTGAATGAAACATGAAGGTCCGTAAAGGTGGCTTACTATACAACATTATTTTTAGTGTTTGATTTTCTCTGATAGCTCTGTTTCCAATTTACCTTTAGCTTGTTATTTTTAAATGGCAGAATTTTGGTTTTGTCGCTACTTAAAAATTGTATCAAGCATGCTATGAGTTTTTTAATTTAGTCTTCCATCTTGAGTTTTCAATGCAGTGATCAGTTTTAAAGTATTTTCAGGCTCAGTAGCTTGGCCCAGTGGATTTGTGTGATACTATCCTAACAAAACTATTAATTACAGGTTTTTGTGTACGGAGGCAGAAAAGTCGAGTGTCTGGTGGGGGATTAGGAGTGGTGGTGTCCAAAGGAATGATTCGCAAAGGACAAGTAACAAGTTTATATCCAGGTAATAGTGGGCCATGCAAGTTAGTTGTTTGGTTTACAGGCGTATGCTGGATCCTTAATTTATCACGGGTCAGAATGTTTTTAACTGAATCTTGGTCCACGAACTAAAAATCATATTTCCACCAAATTTTGACCGATTTGGATACTCCAACATACCATTTTAACCAGCTCGAAACAACCTTTTCAATAGTGGAAATTTCAAGCCAATACCTTAAATCACTAATAAGTTATTTAGCAAAAACTAGACAACATTGCCTACTAAAATTGACAAATAACACACCAGCAAAGTATTGTATTTTTTTCAGGCTGACTACATATTCTTTCAGCTTTGAGCTGGGTACATGTTGATATGTGGTCAGTTAAATAAAAAATAAAATAAAATGCCCAGTTGCCTGATGCTTTAATTCGCAACCTCGCCCGTAAACCAAACAATTTTTTTTTCCGCGGCCATATCTAACAAAAGGAAAGCTTTAAAATAATGTGATGTATTTGCTTAAAGAATGACATAACTCCGGCTGAACAACCAACATAATACATTACGTATGACACGTGTTCAGTTGCAACCATAAATAGAATGGGAACATGGCTAGCTCAGGGGTCATAGAGTTCCTACTTTTTTCTTATTTCCTACTTTTTTTTGTGTAATTCCTTATTTTCCTACTTTTTTCCTGTTTTCAGATGTAGTTCCCTACTTTTTTTCAGCCATGCTTATTTTGTTTGTAAATTTACGTGTAAATTAATAAAATAACGCATAATATTTAAGTTCAATACGCAAGCCACGAACTTCATTGTTGGCGTGCTTGGTCCCTGACTTAGTTTTCAACGTAACGAAGCGTTCTGCGCGTGCGCCTTGAAAAGCGTCACTTCCGGTTTCTTATCTTGCGCGACGGTTTTGTTTTCACAAGTCTACCGTCAACGTCTAAACATAAATTGTTGAATAAGTGCTTAGCCTACTATTATGTTTCCACTGTTTAAATTTAGTACTAGCTGTTTGTAATTTCATTTCTCGATACAATGAATGAGTATTAAAAACCTTAAGTTTTCTGTATTACATCACCATGTGCGTTGGGCTTGCTGAGCCAGCTCCGATAGAATGGTTTCATCACACATTTAGTTATTTCCAGTTTGTAGAGCGTTGTCAAGAAAATATTCGGAAAGTTAATGATCTACAATTGCATACAGCAGCTTTTCGTGTACTGCTTATAAAATAAAAATGTATCGCTGCCGAGCGGTACCTTATTTTTACCTACTTTTTAGTGAAAAATTCCTTATTTATGACTTTAAAAATTCCTCATTTCCTACTTTTTCTCCCCTAAAACCCGTTACGACCCCTGCTAGCTGTAACTTGCAAACGACTGTTTTACGTAAAAATATGAGCGCAAGATTATGTGTTTGTTGAGCCTGTTCTACTCATATGCAAATTATTCCCCATGTGAAGTGAAATTTTCGTGGAACCAACTGGCGATCAGTGAGTGCAAACAAGGAAGGTGTGCTATTCTAAGGAATAGATGCGTAACCTCTTCACTACCAAGGATGTATACCCAGGCAAAATAATCTAAGTCCATGGCTAAAGCAAGTTTCATGGGAGGTGGGGGTTAACCTGAGAACCTGACAAGCGAGCAAGTTACATCTGAGTAGGAAGGACCATGGTCTCTGTGACAAAGAGGATGTAAGATAAAGTGTTACTGTTGAGGCTAATTTAAGTGAACCGATCTACTACCATTTTAACGTATAAACGTAAACACGTTTCTAAACACAACTCACATTTAATGCAAGGCAAACGGCTTACAAAATTCACAAAAACATTTCACAATAAACGGACCAAAATGGTGATGTTGTTCCTGGCCTAGCGCCAGTCGAAGTGAGGATTTTGGCAGCCCTCACGGCTGTTACAAATCTCGGTAACCAAGGGAACTACTCTTCAGCATCTTCCGTTACCGAGTTGCACACCATCCACCATATCCGGGCTAACCGGTTGTCACCAGTCCCAAGTTTGCACACAACAAAAACACCAGGAACTGGGAATTCCAACACATGGTCATTAGCCCTGTTGTCGCACAAACTGTCACACCAATACCTTAATGGCGATGGCCAATTTGGTACGTCTTAACAAATCCCCCTCTGAAAACAGGGCTATTATCTGCAACGAGAAACACACATTAAATTAGACAAAAAGTTGTGTCTGACTCCCGACTGTGGTTTTGTCAGTATGTCAGAAGGATTTAACTTCGTCGGCACATATTCAATGTTGACACTTTTGTCCTCAATTTTCTCGCGCACATGGTGATAGATGATATCTATATGTTTGGTGCGACCCTTCTCTATGTAGCTAACGGCATGAGACCGCGCACTTTGTGAGTCGGTGCACAAGGTAACTGGCTTCTTGTCTTCAAGACCAATTATGCCAGTTTCCAACAAAAGTTCACGCGTCCAAAGGCACTCTTGGACACCTTGCGAAATAGCTTTATATTCGCTTTCCATGGTGGAAAGCGAAACGGTTCTTTGCAGGTTGGACCTCCATAAGAAGGGAACATTTCCATATGTTGCTAGAATTCCTGTGGTAGACCTCCTTGTGGCAGGGTCGCTTGCATGGCTCGCATCTGTGAAAATTTTCAGGCCTGTATGGTCGGGACGCATCACGAGGCTCTGGTCTTTCGTCCCTTGGAGGTAACAAAGAATCCTCTTGCCTGCCAACCAGTCTTCTCGCGTGGGAGCAGACGCACGCTGAGCGAGGTTATTCACAGCATACGCTATGTCAGGTCGTGTGCCGTTCGCTATATATGAAAGCGAAACCACTAATTCCCTTAGTGGTATTTTGTTTGGGCATTCAGTGCCCTCGTTTGTTTGTTGACCTGCTGTAACGATTGGGGTCGTGACAGGAACACAATCTTGCATGCCAAACTTAGCCAGAATCTTGTTTATGTACGTGGTTTGGTTAAGCAGCATTGCCCCATCAGAAGTTTTTGAAAACTTGATCGCAAGCATAAAGTTTATAGGACCTAAAGGCCTTATGTCAAAACTTGAAGTTAAAATCTTCTTAGCTAGCTGCCGCATCTTGTGACTTGATGTGATTGCAGCTACGTCATCGACATAAACTATGAAAATTATAAGATCTTTTCCTTGTCGTACGTAGAAAACGCAGGCGTCTGAACGACAACGTTTCATGGCGTGCTTAATCATTTGTTCGGCGAAACGAATACTCCATCGTCGTCCGGATTGTTTGAGCCCGTAGAGATTGCGTATTATTTTGCAAACTTTGTCTTCATGTCCAGGCTCTTTAAAACCTTCTGGCTGGGCCATATAAATTTCTTCTCCGTCTCCCAAGTAGCCGTTCAAGTATGCAGATTTAACGTCGAATTGGTCCACAAAATAATTGTTCTGGACTGCTACAGCTAAGAGCAGTCGTACGGTAGGTAGTCCCGCGGTTGGTGAGTAAGTTTCGTAATATTCAGTACCATATTTTTGGTCAGTTTTTCTTGCTTATTCTGGATTTTTGAAAAAACTCGCACCTGACCTTGATTTAAGTCTTGGTCTTGGTTAGTTGTGGTACGGAAATCTTCATGCATTTTAATTTCTTGCTTAACTGGCGTAACACTAGTTTGGTTTATTTTAATGTAACTGTCATTTTCCAGAGATAAAACGTTGTTTGGAGCATTTATCACTACTTCTGGATTGCTTACAATTTTTGGATTGCTAATGACAAATAAACCTGCAATATACTGAGCAGTTGCTACAAGTTTGCCAGATTGCTTATGGATTATTTCACACACATCATTGTCAAAGGTAATTCTTAACCCTGATCTCATTGCCTGTCCCACAGAAAAGAGATTCACGTCAAATTCAGGTAAAAACAGTGTTTTCTGCATTGATAAATTTATACCATTTGAACTTATTTTTACGATACCTTCTATTTTTGTTGACACTGTAGTTGCTTTGGTTGCACATTTTACGTTTTCAACTGGTATTTCGTATTTAGTATGAAACCAATTTTCATTTCTTACGCAATGACGGACTGTTCCTGAGTCTATAATAAGTGCATTCTTAAGATTGAAACCTGTCTTAGCTGCGTATGCTTTTATTCCAACAAACTTCGTGTACGTGAATCACGCAATATTTGCCTTACTTTCTGGCGTTTGACGGCTAGCATTCCGTCGCGATCCACGCCATCTGGAACGTCCAGGGGCACGTCCTCTTCCACGAAATTGTTCTTTGGGGGGCCAGGGGTGCCGCAAGCTGGAGTTTTGTGCCCGGCGTCGCCGCATCTATAGCAGGATACGCCGCCTTGTACTTGTGGTGTCTTTGGTGTCGTGAAGTACGTCGACTCTGAAACAGGTTTAGCATGGGTATACGCAATTTCTTTCGACTCATGCATGATCAATAAATGTTCAATATCCTCAGACTTTAGGCTATCAGTCTTCTTAAGGGGTGCCAAGTAACTCGTGACTAAATTATCATAACTTGCAGGCAAGCCTAGAATTATATAGCATGCTTTTTCTTCGTCATCGATTATTTTTCCAGTGTCGGCTATACTTTGAAATAATGCACCAATTTGTCCTAGAAATTCAGCTACGGACATGTCGTCACTTTTACGAAAATCATGCAGCTTTCTTCTTAACGCTAGATAACGTAACACATTTGAGGGTTCGTACCTATTCTTCAAGTGTTGCCAAATCATATAAGCTTCTGTCAAGTTTCTAGGAATTTGAATTTTTAGCAGATCGACACTTAAAGTTATCAACCCCGTTGCTTTTTCATTTGCTAATTCCCATTTGGCTAACTCTTTATCATCGGTTGGTTTTGCTTTTCCTGTCATGACTAAACCCCAAATGCCTTGTTGCTTTAGGAGCGCTTCTACACGACATGACCAGGATGCGAAATTTTTGCCGTCTAATAACTGGATATTTGAAAGATGATTCATCTTTTGACTTAAATCTGCCATTTTTAAATAATATCACTGTACACTTCTTAGGCTTTACGAGTTTTCTTTCTTTCTAGGGACACTGTCCTATGTCAATTATTTCTACTGCAATCCCTTTAAATTATTTCTGGCGGAATTACTACGATTTTTCAATGTATAAACATTGACATTTAAATACCATTAACTGTTTGGTATGACTCCGACTGCACTTAACGTATACTTGCCGTTATTTTGAAGAAACCAGGAAACATCTTGAAATTGCCTTCTTGTATCCTCGTTGGTTTACCTTGACGTTCTTGCATGGCTTCATCCTCCGTCAGTAGTTGTGAAATAAGTCGCTGCTGTCTTGAAACTGCATACGAGCATGACTGCATACGAGAGGGTTAAAATTTCGAAGGAACGTTAGGTTTAAGTTTGCCATATTTGCGTTATCACGAAAAAAAAACGCTCTGAATACCACTTGTTGAGGCTAATTTAAGTGAACCGATCTACTACCATTTTAACGTATAAACGCAAACACGTTTCTAAACACAACTCACATTTAATGCAAGGCAAACGGCTTACAAAATTCACAAAAACATTTCACAATAAACGGACCAAAATGGTGATGTTGTTCCTGGCCTAGCGCCAGTCGAAGTGAGGATTTTGGCAGCCCTCACGGCTGTTACAAATCTCTGTAACCAAGAGAACTACTCTTCAGCATCTTCCGTTACCGAGTTGCACACCATCCACCATATCCGGGCTAACCGGTTGTCACCAGTCCCAAGTTTGCACACAACAAAAACACCAGGAACTGGGAATTCCAACACATGGTCATAAGCCCTGTTGTCACACAAACTGTCACACAAATACCTTAATGGCGATGGCCAATTTGGTATGTCTTAACAGTTACCAACCTCGTGGAGCAACAAAGCCATTGCATGTCTAAGCGAGAGTAGAATATGTTTGCAACAATACAATAATGATAAAAAGAGGAGAAACCAGTCTTCAAAATCAACAAAAGTGAGCTCACTTTTCGTGCAACGGAGTGTGGTAGGCCTACGAAAAAAAAAAGGTTGACCCTCACAATTTTTCAGATCTGCGTGGGTCTGAAACCAAACAATTTTATCATAACTTAACAGAATCTGCGCGACGATACGTCGCGGACTGTTAAAGACCACCGTGGACAAATTTCTGCCTTTTTGTCAACTTTCAAGCGATTGTGACATTCCAATACACAATTTTAATCGTCTTGACGAGACCTTTCCAATGTTGGAGTATCCAGATCAATAGGATAAAGCACTGAAAAGTTATTCAATACAAACCACTAAACATGTGGGTAACCAAACGGGAAAAAAACAGATTAGTTGCAGACAATTTTTTCCAACAATTTGTGTCACAGACAGTGGCAAAATGTTCTGCTTCTGGAGACTTAACAGAAACTGCACATATGTAGGCAACTTTTGAGGCAAATAATTCAGAATCAATATTTGGTAACGCCCATTATTTATTTTGTGATACCATGTGTGACTTTGCACTTTTTTAGGAACTGTGTACCGACTGGCTGAACCACTCTTTTTGCAGTCGCTTGCAAACAAGTTTATTTTGCAGTGTCTGGATGGAGTTTTCATAGATGGCAATAACAGGAGACTGTCCAAATACATCTACAAGTAAGACAATTTTTTTTCAAATCTAGTATAATTTGCCAAGTCTCCAGGTTACGACGAGAGCTTTTCTCAATTGGAAAGTACGTAATAACATTTTCACCACCAGTATGTAATGGAGTCGCTTGAATTTTTGAAGACTATCCTGTCTTTTTCTTCGGAAGCACCACAGAAAATTTAGCTGCAGTCAGTATGCTACGTGATGTCTGATAGTGGAAAACGATCACCACCCTCCAAGAACAACTAAATGTAAATTCCGACCATCTCACATTATAGTGCTTGAAGAAAACGAGCGATGTTGTAGTTTTATGCCTGTTGAAAATTAACAGAAACGTTCCTCTTCTTCCTTTTTGAAACAGTTACCTTTTCAGTGCAATGATGTCCAAGCACCTGTATATTTGCGGCGCCTCTATTTTCTGGAAGTTGGTGTGAAATTACTATTAGCAATTTCTGTCCATGAGAGTGACTCCGAGAATCTGGATTGAAATGAATGCTAACTTCACCTTCATGTGGAAAAAGGAAATGCAAACGTACGGCAGTTCCTGGTTGAATTGTGATGAGCCGTTTCGTTAAATGTAGGAAACTTTTTAGTAAATTTTGCTGCAAAAAAACAAACCACAATATAAGCAGCGTGGACTTTAACTCAAACTATTTCACGATTTTGATCTTAACCCTTTAGGGACGGGTACACTCAAATACTCCCGCTGTATAATCATTGTTTATTCTACTGGTCGGATTTTAACTTCCAGTTAAAATTCCAGTTAAACTAAAAAAAAAAATGGGATATGAAAGCCAGTTCCTTAAGGGAAAAAAATAACAGGTTTCATTCCCTTACGCTAAGTGAGTGAGAAGAGTTGATTTTTTTTTACAAATCAGTTTAAAGGACTGAATGCAGTTCTATTAAAGGATAAATGCAATCCTTAAAGTGTTAAAGCACATGTGGGGGGTGGGGGTCATCTTTGCATATGTATTTAGTGTCAGGGTTGATTGATTTTAAATAAAATTGATTTAAATCGGTGATTTTAATCGTGATTTTACTCGAATGCTTTTTATTAATATTAATCACTTCTATTTAAATCAAATGATTTTTATTAATACTAATCCAAATTTAAATCATAAATCAATAATTACGGCGCCCCCGCGCCATAGATTTTCTCGGGTTAGTGTTTGTTTTTCGTACGATCAGTGTCACCAAACAGTTGCTTATGGATGGCGATAGCCTCTTCTGCCAGTGTGGAGTGTTGTTTTCAGAATTTGGATAACACAAAAATGTGAAAACCGGGAACCAGTAAAGGCAGGATAACTAGTGTTTCTATTTACCGTTAGAAATACCATTACCTGTTAATTTTAGCATTCTCTTTCCAGAATGCTGTCTTACGCTAGAGGATTTTTAGTTGTTCAGATCTATCCAGCTGCTTGCACGAGCACACACTCCCCTATAAAAGCATCGAATGGCATCCGGAAGCCAGCTTTTTTTCCTCTACGAGCGACCGCTACGCGACCACTCGTGTCTTGCTCGCACTCCTTCGTTCGAAGATTCATCAATCGGTCCATGTTTTCTCGGAAAACCTCACCGCCCACCAGCCCATCACCCGCTACTGTACTGTCGTCGTCGGCCAGTTGACCCCTCTTTCGGCCAGACCTCCGACCACACAACAACTCTTGTCATGCTCACAGCTGCTTATTACTGGCTCACCTTGTCTTTCGTCACCCCATCGACCGTCAACGGCTGCTATGATTCGCACGTCAACCACACAGCCGATGTTGTTCATCAATGTATATTCTTTAATCGCAGTTGTCACTCTTCGTTTTTCCGAAAGACTTCCCTCTCCGGCTGTCAACAGATGCAAGCCTGCTCGCCGATGGCAAGATCGACAGATGGCATGACTCAACGGCGCTCCGAAGGACACCCTCCTTCCCTGCCAGCCCGTTAACCTCTCGTCTGCTGTTGGCGCCAGCCCATCAACCTTGTCTTCCGGATCTTCGGCGCCTTCTCCCGCTGCACATTAATAGTGTATTTATGCGTTTCTAGACCAGCTCGGCTACTTCCGCAAAACGAATTCTGATTGCCTCATCTATGACATCGTAGATAAGACGACTAACAAGGGTTAGTTTTAGTATGACTATGCATTTTTATAATGACTTGCACTTTTTTTTATTACATTTTGCGTGGAGTCTACCTCCTCTGAAGGTTGGAACTAGAAAGAACGATAGCTTCCAGTTGTAAGTAATATGTAAGGGCTGGTCGCTCTATGATTAGTCGAGAGTCAGCCACGTGAGCGGAGCGCGTTTCCGGTTCGCCCTCGGGTGGACGGAATTGGTATTAAGCTGAGATTCGTCATTCAGAATAAAAGAAATAAAGTCTTTTTTTTCTGTCAAATATGTTTTATTACATGTTGTAACAAGAATCTCAGCTAAAAACAAAACGACAAATTAAATTATGTTGTTACAAGTTTGAATCAATCAAAATTAAAAAATAACATTGTTGATGCACGTTATTGGATTTGCCTTTTTTACAATGTATTATCTGGTATGGAATAATGTCCAAACGATAACTCCTACTGCCTTCACTTAATACATAGCGTTTATTATCGTAAGCGGTTAAACATAGTTTGTTCTATTCTTCAGTCACTAGTTGAAGAGTTTTACTGCGAAGAAAATTAATCTTAAAACAATATACATTTTGATTATGCAGTACATCAACGTAATGGCTGTGAGTTACTTCTTGTTTCGTACACGTCTTTGTATACCTTTCCCAACAAGTTTATTGACATCGCCAAAAATCAACGAATACATTTTAGCGTTCAGGCTGCAAAATTCTAGAATGGGAATGAAACAAGTCTCGTCTTTGAAAATACCTGACACTTTCTTGTTCCGGACTGAGTACAAAGCATTATCTGAGAGATAATCACTCGTATCGTATCTATCTAGATGCAACAACATGTCTGCATATATATTATCAGGAAACATAAGGAATCTGTGTCTGTGAACAACAATGAAGCGTTTGTTTCCATACAAGGTTTTTACATGACCATAGTGAAAATCGAACATTAAATACTTGCTCAGATCGAGAACAGTGAACCTGACATAAATTGAATGTGATAGAACCACTTTGGTGTACCTCATCTTAAAAATAACATTTTCATCAAACACAACGAAATTCTCCATGTTTGGTTTTGAAATAGATAGACACAAATCGCTGTAAATAATATTAAGGAAAATTGGAAATTAGCCA
>JAHWFP010071382.1:0-21224 GCA_023313725.1 Lithobius niger
TATGTAGATTATTCCCCTGTAGTTGGCACAGTTTATTTCTCCCGGCCCTCTGCTATAAGTACAACGCAGTTTCGTCTCCAAACCCGAACGATCCCGAAGTTTTTCTCAGAAAGTATAGCCTCTAACCGACCCTCGACCCTTATTTCGCCGCCGTTTTTCAACACCGCCACTGCCATATTACGCTAAAATTTTCAAAAATCACACGTGTAACACTGACGTCACAACACTGTGTGTACTATGGACGACGGTTTTGCGTTGACAGACCTCGTTGGAGGGTACCACTTTGTTTGTTCTAATTACAAAATATGTGAAATCCCTAGTGTTTAGATATTTTACACTGCAACTGTCCCACCCACATACTTGAATTTCGTCGGATCAGAATTGAACAAATGTGTCTGGTTTTTGAGGAGATGTCGCTGACGTAAATCGGCTACCCCCTTTTTTTGGCCACAACCGCATTAATTTGACGTGTGACACGTCGAATTAAAAAACTGCCTTAACTAGGAGTGTGCTCGTTTCACAATTTATAAATACACACAAAATACATATATAGCCACACACAAAACAGACTTAAAATATAAAACAAACACAGACAAATATTAAAAAAAAAAAAACTGTATTATACACAAATTAAAGCGCACTCACACAAACATTAAACATTTCACACACAAACTGCATTTGCTTTCTGACAAAACCATTGAGTAAAACAAGTACTTGTTCCCTGGAATTATAGTTTATTGCGTTCGAGTTAAATTCAATCCGTTTTGTTAGTGTACTTTGACAGCTGTGCATATGGAGATACAAGCTTTAATGCTTGTATTCTTAAACGGCGAATCCGTCTTTTGTTCAGTTAATTTGTAAACTCTCATGACCCTTTATTTAGTATTAAAATCGGCACCCATAACATAACTTGACAGTTCTTTCAGTACTACCTAACATAACAGAAAGTTCTGATAGAGGTTTAGTAATGTTTCATTGATAAAGTGACATGTAATGCAAGCTTTATTAATCAAAATTTAACTTTGTTCGTCATTATTAAACAAACAAAAAAGACTTGTCAGGTGAAATGAATTTTTTAAAAAGATAAATTAGGCTTGGCTACAACTAAAAAAAAATTTAAAATGTGCTTGAAACTAATTTGTTTTGCATTCAAAAAAAAATTTGTTTGGAATTTGATTAATTATTCCAGCAGTGACAAAAATTAGGAACTCTTATCTCTTCTCAAGTTTATCTGCATATCAACAGATGTGTTGATGTGCTGATAAACTTAGTTCGTAAACTGACAGTAACCGTGAAAAGGGTACAAGTGAATGTTCTCGTGTAACAAAGGAATATAAGTGCCACTGTCTTTAATACAAGCAACAGTTAATGGCCAACAAAATATTCATTACGATGAATTCCTAAGAAAATGGTTAAGTTACAATGAAAAGGACCTTTCTTAGTGGGAATTTTGTCCTTTTCCATTTTTGTTCTGAAGGAAAATTTGATAACGTGTACCGTTGGCGAGATACTTGAGAAAAACTGTTTTCGGGGCACCATTTTTCCAAGATGGCGGACTATAAACCATGATTCTCAGTTGACCCTCTATCCATTATCTTTTGTCATAAAATTGCCTATCTCTGCCAAATTTCAAGCCAGTATCACGAACTGAACGATTTGCTCAAATTAGGAAGGTAAGCAACACAACTAACACATTTGGCATTAGCAATATTGATCTGGAGGAGATAAAAAAAAAGGATTGGGTCTAGTGGAAACCCTATTTTGAAATTTGCATAACAAAAAAATCTGTAGCAAGCATCGTATACCATCGTCAAGAGTGAAATAGTAAGGACAAAATAAAATAAAATAAAGTGGGTGATAAATTTGTACATCACTACCTACGGTTGGTTGATGAACAAATTGTCAGTGAGACAAAATGTTAGTAAGGCAAAACAAAAAAAAAAATGGTTTGATTTGCGTTACGCAGCTAAAAAAAATAGGGTTGGTTGGCAAAGTTGTTTTTGTTATTAAATTGGAAAGTATTACTTCAAAAATTATAATTTATTATTTTTTTTTTATAAAGATACATTCATGCTCAAAGAGCAACATTTTTCCTTTTTCCAGGAAGCATTTGAACCATTTTTGTATTGTAGGACAGAGTGTCCAAATGGGGAGGGTATTTTTTTTCCCTTAGAAAGAAGAAATGTTTAGGGTCTGTCGGGTAACGCAAACCAAACCATTTTTTTTTTGTTAGGCCACAATCGCTGTGATCGTGTAGTATTCAACTCACATTCCAAAGCAGACGACATCATTTACGCACCTCTCAAAACAGCGAAATCCAGTTTAAAATCCAGTTTTGAGAGGTGCGTAAATGATGTCGTCTGCTTTGGAGTGTGAATAGATTGACTCTCAATGTAATCGCAGCCATTATGCTATATTTCGAGTGGTATTCAACTACATTATGTATTCTTGATATCGGCAAATTATGCGATTCGAGGCATGGTGATATTCCAGGAATAGAATTAGTAAGCTTTTCGGATTTTGTTAGTGACAATGCTACTTGTGTAATGACGATCAGTATCTAAAATTCTGTTGGTTCCAACAAAAATTATGTTTGGCTAAAAACACATCTGATTATTTGTGTATCAGATATCTCGTCCCCTTTCGGGCACGTGTACAGTATTACGTAAATCTGATTGAATTTTTTTTTAAGTGAAGAACAGTTTGCGGGGAAAACACAGTTTGGGGGTTAACAGCTTTCTTCAGGCTTTAGCTAGTCCAACATATCTGAAATGACTAACTGAATGGTTTTAACATAAAATATTGGGAGATTCTTAATGGAAAATTGAAATAAAAAATGAATATCTTTGACCCTTTTCCTTTTTTTAAAGGGGGAAAGAAACGTCCAGTAGGACCTTATGATTTCTTAAGTCAGCTGTCTTTCTGCAAAAGTTAGCTTTACCATATCACCTAGGCCTATCATATTTTCTTTTCATGTCCAAATCCAATGTAGTAAAATGTGAAGTCAATTAGTATTGAACCCATTCATTCCATATTGGATCTTTATATGAATAACTGTCATTTTCCATTGCAGGTAAGGGTAGACCTGAACATTTTTTTGTAATTTTTCCAGAGTAAGCTACACAGCAGAAGGCCTAGTGTTTTAGTAACTGGAAAACTAATAAATAAATCGCACAATAAATGCCATCCACATGTTTCATTTAGACAATTGGTACTACTCCATTAAGTTTCGGAATTTATTGCATTGGTCTACTTCTTCAAACAGGAAGAGACCAACATACCATTAGGCCTACATTGAAAGAGTTAGCTTAAATGACGCAGTCAGAATGCAATGAATGATTGATTATATCTATTTACAAATATGGTGATTTTGTGATTTGAGTTACGTAGTCTGATATGGTTTATAGCAAATGAAGTTGCCAGTAAGTACCGAACCTCCATTAGCAAATACTCACTGACCTTGTTATTGCTAAATTCAGTTTTAAACTTAGATAACCGCTAAAATAGGATTCTTATCTTGTACATTTTTTTTTTCAGAACACAAGATAGTTATTGTGGGCCTGGATAATGCTGGGAAAACAACAATTCTCTACCAGTTGTAAGTACACGGCTGTTGAGCCTTGCTTCGTTAGACATTGTTTGTTTTACTTTAAAACATTTTAAGAGAAGTGCACTTCGAATTTTCTTGAATATTGGTAAATATTTCGTCCCAACATAATTTGCCCCATATGTTTTTTTTTTCCCTCATCTATGTTGACTCGTTGGGGAAGAATTCAAATTCATGAAATTTTTTGTCGTATGAAGAGTTAAAATGCAAAAGTGGTCAGTTAAAAATACTCCTAAAATCTGCAATTCAGTAAACTTTGGGTGTGTGATAGTGGTCTTCTAGAGTTCGGTTTGAGGATCTGTGCAAAGGACCTACGGAAAAATTAAGCGACACGTTTCGTCTCTTCTCTTCTTCGCTGCGAATACAACCGTCCTTTGAATTTATTCTGACTCTTTTTTTAGTACAGCTTCCCTCATTGCTTTCGAAATTTTTGGGTGACATCGCAAAGTTCAACTGCATACGTAACCTACCGTACTGTAGATCAAAAATAAAAAAAAATTGTACTAGTCGCCACTGGCGTGTTAGTTAGCTTTGTTAATTCGTCAGTCGTTCTTTAGTCTATCACCACAACTTTCATGTTGAATCACAGGTATCATGTTTGAATGGATCCAAATTCCAATTTTCGTTTTAGAACTGAATTTTGCTACAGAAAAGTAGGCTATTCATTTGGTTAATATGAAGATTCATTTTGCACAATTGATGGTGATTTCTTGTTAATACCGAATGGAATGGTGCTCTAAGATGTAGCCTAGCTGCTACGGTAATTACAGTTACAAGAGGACTAAGGTAAAATGTGCCCTACTGTACTGTATTAGAAAATTCTGAAAAACACTAACGGGTTATGTGTTTGAAACGTACTCGAGTTTCCCAATTCTTGACGATAATTTCTTAGTTTTATTTCCATTCTGGCGACTAGACAGAAAGTATTTGATCGCCTCAAGAAGTTAATTGCCATGTGGTGACTGACAGGTGTTAATTTAAATTTCGATTACATACCATCAAGTCGTGCGGGGCTAGTTTGGTGCTGTTAGGCCCCTATATTGTTGTGCTATTACTTAGAACCCTATTTATAAATGGAATATTTCTTAAAAATACACAATCAGTAAATATAGATAACTAAAGTCTGCTACTAGGTTCTGGATGATTTTCAAGTCGCTGTTGGAAGAATTGATTTCTTTGTAGCTTTTTTTGCGGGTTTATTAGTGTTACGTTTGTTACATTGTTTATTATACATCCCAAGGTACACTTGTTTCTTGTGGTTCATTATAAATATCTCGTGATGTACATAGGTTCTGGGAAATGGGCTTCTGCTGGAAGAATTTGTCATTTAAATGACATTACAGTCCTTCAGGTAATTGTTGTCCAAACAATGGATGACAGCATGGAAGCAGTGTCAGTGATTGTTGCCCAAACATCAGATGAAAACAATGCTGAGAGTTTCAGTGATTGTTGCTCACAACAAGTGACATCAATGATGTGATTGTTATTTCCTGATTTTCTACTTGTGTCATCTGTAGCCTACTATAATAATAGGTTTAGAAATAAAGCAATAGGAAAAGTCATACACCAAAAACTTGCCACTTTTTGCACTTACGTTTCATTTCAGTGACTGACCTGGATTCAAAAAGACGAACCAGCTCTTTCTTAGATCACTGTCATAGGCTACTGCCTTTAACGATATGTCCACTCGTCAACTGGTGATTTACCAGGCCAATTGATTAAAAGGCTAACAAAGATGGTATGTCTGTGATTGGGGAAATTGCTAGGCTAGTTAGTTTGAACACGGCTGAGTTGCTGGAATGTGCATAGAAGTGACTTACCGTACTTGGGCGTGAGAAAGTTCCACTATGAGTATTAGGCAAAAGCATTTCCACTGTTGAGTATTAAGACTGCTAAAGGGGTATGTTTTTGAAACCTACTAGCGTTTCCCACTAAGCGTTCCTTCTAGAACTCGAGTTTCCTACTAGAGTTCCACTAATTCGAAGTTGGATGTTCACAAATTGCGCAATATTTGCCATCTCTTTCCAAATTTTTAAAGTAGTATATGTGTTGGATGTCAAAAACGTAAAAAAAAAACCGGTTACTGGTGTTTACTACTATTAGTGTGGCAATTTGATGATATAATTGTAAAATGCCCAAAAACTAACCAATGTTCATCCAACTCTACACAGCTCTTCCTCCAAGTGTGGTTTTTGCTTATTTTTTCCAATAACGTGAATGTCAAACAGTCAATTTACTCGACTATTTCATTATAAGCGGGGTGAATTTTCAATCATGCACTTGGAACTAATTCCTGCCAGAAAACACGTACACTATTTATACACAAAATAAAGCCTACGCACTAATACATCGGATCATTGGCTGCCGTGGCTGTTTGGTTTTGAATCTTATTGATTTATTGCTCTTGTTGTGGTTGGGCTGGCTGAGTTGGCTGCTTTTTCACTGCTGTTGGTTTGTGGGTGAGGGAAAGGAGGGGTTTTAATTTTGCTGAAAGCACCCTTAGTTCGGTTGCATGGTGGTGTATTTTGCGTGGCAGTTGTGAGGGATTCTGTTCAAGTACAAGTCTTGGATACAGTTTCATTTCGGAGAAGAGAATTTCAGTATTTTCTAAATTGGTTGAGTGTCCTGTGAGAACGAAATGGACAGCAATCCCATCATTGAGATCAAACTGTTGGACTGCAGTCCTGTGTCCTGAGTTTCTTGTTATAACAAAGCGTTTTGTGTGCCCAATGAAATAGACTTTCAGACATTGTTATCATGAAACTTCAACATATAATGCCCATTTTTAACGTGTTGTGATGCTGATTTTTTTGATAACGACAAATCTGGACAGATTATGATGTTTCACTATGCTAAGGGCTCTAAAAATTAATTAAGTGGTTCTCGGTAGTAGTATACAAAAATGGATGTGAACGAGCGACATTTAGTTTTATATTTTATTTGCAGTTTTTCAGATGCAAGCGATGGCTTTTTTTTTACCAAACCAAAAACTAGTAGGCCCCATCACTTTTGTGGTGCGAGTACAGAGGGTTGTTTACAATCTATGGTAACGATACAAATTCGGTCTTATTTCCCCGAAATTCCCTTTGTCCACCAACGATCATGCTCTATTTGATGTCCATGGGATACTGTGAAGGACGGTAAGACTTGTACGTTGCCACTCCTCCTCACAACATTTCCATAGTCCATCCAATGAACGAGGACGTCGGCTTCCCAAGGCTCGTTTTTAAAATAGTCCAAATGTGCAAAAATCCATGGGCGATGCGTCTGGGGACTTCACTGGTATCTCGGTAAACGGTATAGCCTGGATTCCGGTTTGCTGTTCCATTCGTGTCAGAAAATTCTGGGTCGATTTGGACGTATGGCTGGACGCTTTGTCTTGGTGGAGACGGACCTTGTCAACGTCGTTTCCGTAAAGAGCAGGTAGTCCCTCTGTATAAATTGGTGTCAGAACGTGGTCCTGATAGTACGCAGAATTCACCTTTACATTTTGAGCCACCCTCCGTATCTGTAGCTTGCCTTGATAGCAATAACCCGCGACAATCATGAATCCCTTCAAAAAACTTTCACGACATTCTCTGTACCAATTTGGAAACGATTTGGCTCCCAGTGGGCGATAAAAAATCGCCCTTGGTTTATTGCAGTCAGACAGATAAACATATGCTTCGTCTAATGTGGCCACATACTTCCATTTATCCCCAGCAAGATGACATTCATACAGTTTTCTGCAATTGGTTTTACGTTCTGAAATGTGCCTTGGCAAGAGCTTGTGAACCTTGCTCTTATGTCTCTTTTGCAGTCCTAAATCTTTATGGATAATCTTGTTTACGGTACGAAGAGATGTTCCTACCTTAGCAGCAATGGTCCTTTGGGTCGCTGGATTGTTACCCGTCACCATTTTCTTGACTTTCTGAATGACAGCCTTTGTGCGACTTGTAGGTGTCCTTGGATTTGCTTGCTTTCCAGTCCCAACAATCTGTCCTGTACGGGCCAAACCAACACCAGCCAACACGTTATGAATTCCTATCTTCGAAATGGTGAAACCTCTTTTCCTACATGCCGTAATTATTTTGGAATAACTGAATTTTGCGTCGGAAAGGGCTGTAACGTACCCTTCCCAAAACAGTGACACTTTCGGCGGCATTTCTCTGAGCAAACTAACCCGCCGCCTACCACACTAATGTTTTAGTACTCACCTATACGTTTACATACATTTGCATACCTACGGTGACTGGTTGAGAAGTCACACGCCATGCAAATCGTTACCATAGATTGTAAACGCAGCAGCAACGCTACAATAGTTAGATTTTTCCAAATACCGCTATGTTCCCAAAGGGGTGTCGACAGCAATAAGAAAGTCTAAATTAAGCTTAAAAATGTTGCAATTAATACCAATTGCACTTTCAAGTTTCATTTATAACACTTTTCAGAAAATCTTTTTCCCACTTGCCACATTTAAACGGTTTCTTTCCACTGTGTACAAGAGCACGCACTGTTAAATCAAATCAATCAAATCAAATTGCTTTTAATTGTTCAACTTGGTATCATTATTAGGACATTATTCAGTATGCAAAGGAACATATGTGTATCAACTAATATACTAAGGCCGCCAAAATCTTTTTTGAACTCAATACATTCAAACAGTTTCTTCCAGCTGTGTACATGTGCGTGCGTCCCTAAATAGTGCTTGTGAGCAAACATCTGTCCACACTTGATACATTTAAATGGCTTCTAACTCCTGTGTGCAATTGCAAGCAGCAATAAACCACTTTTCTTGTCAAATACCTTTCCACTCTCAACATATTTAAACATATTCTTTCCACTGTATATTAGTGCACACGCTGTTCAAGCATATTTCACCAAAGCCTTTCTGCACTCAACACATTCAAACAGTTTCTTCCAGCTGTGTACATGTGCGTGTGTCCTTAATTAACGCTTGTGAGCAAAAGCTTGTCATACTCGGCACGTTTAAATGTCTTCTAACCACTATGTATAATTGCAAGCAGCGATAAATCACTTTTCGTGATAAATGCCTTAACTTCCCACTTCAACACATTTAAACGATTTCTTTCTGTGGCTTATAACTGTGTGTCACGTCAAATAAAACTTGCTCACACAAGCCTTTCCACATTTGCCTCATTCAACTTTCTTTCTTAACATGTGCAAGTGCATGCCTGATAAAATTAGACTTGTGCGTAAATGCTTTTTCGCACTCGGCACATTCAAATGATTTCTGTTCACTGTGTACAAGTAGAAGGTATGTTAAAACAAAACCACTTTCCAGTTCTTAGCAGCGAAACCGTCATGTTTACCTGATTCTCGGTCTTTGCAACTTAGTGATGGCGACGCTAGTATATCGTGCCATTGCCTAACTAGATTGTCATTGCTTACACGGAACGATCACATCAGCAACGATCGTGCAGCATACGAAACCCATCACCACCATCGTTACGTCCATTAATGATGTAAAAATCTCCAACAACGTAACAAATTCGTTTGCTTGATATATTAAATAAATAAATACATTAACAAATAAAGCAAACTTTGTCACAATTCTGGAGCATCGGATGCAAACTGCGATAGTGTGAATGGAGCTCAAGCTGGCATGGTCAGCGGCCCTGGGAAGCTGGTTAAAATGTTGACGCGTGATCGGAAATTTTTTTTGTGACCCAGGTTAAAAAAACATGTCGCGCGCTAAGAAAAAAACCATGTGGGTGCTCCCGAGAACCACCTTATTAATAATTTTTGAATTTTTGCAGCTTAAATAATCTAACCGGTTTTTTTCAAATGATAACCACTGATGGTAGTACCAAGATTCTAGCCCCCAGTTTTTTAAGTTAGCGTAGGCCATTTACAATAAAAAAATCTATCCAGAGTATAAGCCTATACGTTTTTTTTTTCTTATTCTCTGTCTATTGCGTCTCCTCAAGAAATGTTTTTGTTAAAACAATTAATTTTGGAGGGGATCTCTTCTGGTTTTTTTTTATTGTAAAGAAATACTTAAGGTTACTTTGCTACAAAAAAAAGGCCACTTGACTCATGCTTGTGTACTACGTTGTTTCCTGTTTATGATTTCCACTGTGTCTTTGTGTCAGTTACTTTTAGATACATTATGTGTCTTAAGCCTAATTTGCGTAACGTCAAGTGAATGCTTATCACAGGAAATGGACAACCCGATTACATCAATTTTGCAGATGTATTTGAATAGCAGAGTGTGCTGTGACTTTAATCTAAGCCGGTTTTGTTGTTTACAGCTTAATGAATGAAGTTGTGCACACATCACCGACAATAGGCAGCAATGTAGAGGAAGTGGTGTGGAAAAATATCCATTTTATCATGTGGGATATTGGCGGACAGGAATCCCTCAGGGCTGCGTGGAATACTTACTATAGCAATACAGAGGTAAAATAGCGCTTGTAAATTATGTTTGTTGGCTTGCCTTTAAACAAATTGTGATTGTGCTCAGTTTTGTCAATATAGTCTACGTCCTTTGTGGGTAATAATTACACAGTGGTGTGTATGTTACACAACATAGGAAGTACTCTTCTAGTAAGCCACTGAGAGTTGTGGGAAGTGTACAGCGTCGAATGTGTGTGGGTTCACAATACGTCATTGTGAGCGCATGTGTTCTGTTGCATCCAGAACTGCATATTTTATCGAGTGTATCTACGTCTGATAACTTGTTGTGTAACTTATCAACTAGGTCCTACTGCTGTTAGTATCATCAAGTTTAATAGCATATGTAGTTGTTTAAAAAATAAGTAGAAAATAAAATATATCTTGTAACTTTATACAAGATTACAAACAAAAACGTCAAGTGTGCCATAAAAAAGTGGGATATATGATTGAATTTTCACTTGTTAAAACGAACACGGATAAAAATTAATGATTTTTAATTGAAATCATAAAATGTACAATTGAGAAAATTCCATCTGTTTAGGTGCTGTTGTGCTTTACGTTTTAAATATATGATTGGTAAAGCACAACAGCACCTAAACAGATGGAAGTTTCTCAATTGTACATTTTATTCTCGCCCAACTAATAGAATTTGACGACATTCTTCGATGTAATATGTCTTGCCTCCTTCGAGTCGAGCATGCAGTCAACGCGCCTTTGTTGCTCTTTAGTCTTTACTGCTTTTTAAAGTTTATGCTTGAATGTGTTTATGGTTTTTACATTGGATTTGTGTAACGGCTGTACTATTACGTCTTCCTGCTTTGCCCCTGCAATTGAGAAATGACTTGAATTCCGCAGAGTCAAATAGTGGTCCTGCATCTGAAACTAGGGCCATTGGTGAGTCATGACGAGGGAAGTAAGTTCTCCTTCGTATAATCCTCCTCTCTGTGTTAACAAGTGGGATGTCCGTTTTGCTTACCGGTACTTTCATCTCCCTTCACTGCATAAAATGAGCTCCTGATTTATGCAAAAAACGCGTCAAATTGTGTCACTTCCAGGCCCCACCTGCTCCGCTTCCTCAGTACCTTGATAAGTGCTGGCCCCGATTTTGTTTTCATTCATTCGGCTTCGACACATTAGTAGTAGTCCTCTACGGTTTTCTGTCCACAAATCAGTTCCTATCTTTTGCGATAGATTAAAGAGTTTTTTCCCATTGCATATCACAGATTCTTTGGTGTTTGCGCTAGAAAACTTGAAAAACCTGAGAATGACCTAGGAAGGGTTCGATTTCTTTACACATACCAGGATAATGCACACATTTTCTACCTGTTGCCTTGCAAGCAATTACCGGTATGTGATGGTGATTACAGTACAGAACGTCGAGCATTTCCTTTCTTATTGCTGAGGGTATGACTACCCAGTGTATGGGGGCAGGCGAATGGACAAAAAATGATCTTTCTATTGCCTACGAAAATATACGTAAATTTTAGCATTTTATTCTCAAATGCTTGTTCCCGCCAGAGATTTAAACCAATTACCAGCCACCTCGCTAACCCTGAAGTGTGCCTGCGCACACTCCCTCCAAACTAATATAAAAATGCTAAGGGCGCACCATTGTCAACCTTTATCCTTGCTCACGTGCTTCTCCGCATATTGCGCCTTCACTTTCGTTGTTCTGCTCTCGTCCATCCCATCAGAATCTGCCTAGACGATCTGCCTCTCAAGTTTCGAAGGAAGACTGTGGCGTTAAACCAGCTTTGGATTTGCCTGTCGTCACTCATGTTTCTCTCGACGTTGTCGGCTCACCGCACCCATCAGGAATTCTGTCTTCAGGCCTTGACTGCATTGCTTCCAAGATACCTACGGCCCCTCTCGGGTCCTTCATGGTTGCTTCTTCCTGTGGAATTCCACCCTCATCCAATGATGATATGTATATCGGTGTTCATGATTTACTGTTCACAAAGCGAATTTATTGCAGACCTTCTTTCCATCAACGAGAATTTGAAACCAATCAAGTATTTTAATTCTCTGGCTCAGCAATCTGTTTCTTCAATTGACATTCAGGAGTCCTTGCGCCAAGAAATCACTGCTGGAAACGCTAAATTCCCCAAAGTTGAAGTCATAGCTAAAATCCAACCAGGCAAAGAAGCCTAATTCTTCCAAGCCAGTAAACCTCATTCTCTTCAAACCTCATGGTCAGCTCCAACTCTAGAACTGTTACCTAGCTTTTTCACCTCGCACCTGTCGAACACTTCACGGTCAATTACGTAAAGCGGAAATCAACGAGCTCATGGCAATCTGAAGCTTGTCGCATCTCGACATGATCATGGCAGCCCTCCAAGCTCTACGGACGACTTGTTTGTTGCCGCCACTCCCGAAGACAGCTTTAATTACATTTGGAGATGGGTCGACCGTTCTTCGACGGACGTCACCCGTTGCACTCTGAAACAAAAGCGCTCTTCTTCCCGCAGCCCGGATGCATAATTTTTTTTTCGTAAACAGTTCAGCATAGGCAGCCAAATCGCGCCCTCTGATTGGTCATGTTCTCGCATGGAAACATGGCGACGGCGGGCGATTTCTTGCGAGATAGCGGAGATAGAATTTCGAGCTAGAGCAGACTGTCACTTCACTTGACTTCCCTTGCCTACTACGTACATACTTACCAGTTTAAAATATTAGTAAATACTACAACTCATGAATCAACCATATACGTAATAACTGAAGGAGGAATCTAATTCCTTATTTTATTACCTACAACTCGCACATACATCGCACGTAGCGTTAAGCCAAGCAAGGCCAGCTGTGATTGGAGCGGCGTGGAGCCAGGAATGTAGCTATCTCAGTTTGTCTTGAAGTCAAATGAATGGTGTGCTATAAGGTGAAGCATCGCTTAGGTGGCTAATTTGTCACAGAGACGACGTTTTGGTTTGTTGGTTACTGCTGCTAATAGTAGCTACGAATTTGTCTTCATTGAAACACTAAAAAAAAACCTAAAATGATATTCTAAATCACTACACTCAAAAGTATTTGAAAAATAATTTTGCTAGGGAATTCTTATAATATTATATAAATGTAACATTCAACAAGAGCATGTTCTTAAGTTTCCTCGTTTTGTGCTTTCCTGTCACAGTTTATATTTCAAAATTATGTTTTGACCCAAATCCTGATACGAAGTGGCGTTTAAAATTTTCGCCTTGTACCCTTTAAATAAATTCTCAGTTATATTATTTGTCAAATACTAATGAATTTACTGATTTAGAGTATCATTTTAGTTTTTTTTTTGTTTAATGTTTCAATGAAGACAAATTGGTAGCTACTATTAGCAGCTCAGTAACCAACCAAAAAGTTGTCTCTGTGACAGATTAGCCACCTGAACGATGCTTCACCTTATAGCACACCATTCATTTGGCTTCAAGGCCAACTGGGATAGCAGCTACATTCCTGACTTCATGCAGCTCCAGTCTCAGCTGGCCTTGCTTGGCTTAACGCTATGTGCGATGCATGCGCGAGTTGTAGGTAATAAAATAAGGAATTAGATTCCTCCTTCAGTTATTACATATATGGTTGATTCATGAGTTGTAGTATTTACTAATATTTGAAACTGGTAAGTTTGTACGTAGTAGGCAAGGGAAGTCAATTGAAGTGACAGTCTGATCTAGCTCGATCTCACAAGAATCGTTCGCCGTCGCCATGTATCCATGCAAGAAAACGACCAATCAGAGGGCGCGATTTGGCCACCTATGCTGAACTGTGTACGAAAAAAATTATGCAGCCCGGACAGCGAACCTCGTGAACAACTTCGCTGCTGCCATTCTTCTAGCACCGAAAGCCGTACCTGCCAATCGGCTCATTCTTTGAGTTCGACCTTATCAACCTCCATGGATGACTTGGTGAGCAGCAAAAGCGAAACGCGTGGAAACACGCTCATCAGTGAAATCGGAATTCGGTTTCTTATTCCTGTTGCAAAAGACGATACACACATGAAAACGAAAGCTGTTACTCACGAATGTGTAAATATCAAAGGCATGAATGCAAAACCAAAAATGAAATCTTCTTCCAACCAGACAAATAGCGCTCTCGCTCCCACGACAATAAGAAAAACTCTCCAAACAAGCAAAAGCAAGAAATCTTTGATGATTTGGAAAATTATTAGAATCTTCCTCCTCATTCTCATTATGATTCTTACGATGCGTCCCGTCATGCTCACTTTGATAATACTCTCTGCACTCGTGATAATGAGGACCCTTCCGGTATCCGTCTCTCGGAGCTTCTGAAAACCGTGGAAGCTGTAATCCACGACAGTTTCTTATTTAAACCTTCTGCAGAGAGAAAACATAGGTCTAACCACTGGTTTTGGGTTTGGCCTTCGTGATTGTATCCCTAGGAAATGTTTAGTACTAGCATAATCGACGATCCTTTTGACACATCTTCTACGGAACGGTGGGGTTCTTGGAGGAAGAGGAGATCCTTTAGAACTTACAATAACCCCCCACCTCTTTAACCCGGAAAAGAAAGTTAATGGCGAAAGCGCAGCAACCCAAAATACTTCAAAACCTACACTCAATCCGAGACCTTGACCACCGAAGTTAAACTTGATTCCAAAGAAAGTTAAGATACAGTCCTTCGTTCTTAAAGATAGCGATAAAATCTTACGTTTAGGCCTTACAGCAGGCTTTAAATCAGATGTCCTTCACACGTACTGCTGCCAATGCACTCGGTGAAGCAAAACATTTAGGGGTTCTAATCAATGAAGTCTTCAAGAAAGCCTGCTTTGCGTTCTTCCATTCAATGAATTGGTTAACGGAAGCCCTTTTCAACTATACTCTTTTACTTCTTGATTTATTTTTCATTTTCTGTGTTTGATTGGACTTCTTTTATTATTTTGGATTCCTATTTCGGAATTTTCGGCTGCCCTACATTATCAACAGCCTGTAACAATGTTAAAGTTCCTTTTTGGAGTAGTCGTTCTCTCGGTTCGGAATCAATAATCGCATAAATAAGCTTGATCTCTTATAATTTTGTCTACCATGCTTCCACAACCACAATCTTTTACGTTCCTTTTAAGATCTAATATGAGATCGTCGACTGTTATTTCCGGAAGAGGCTTCATTGCGTGAAACTCTTAGCTAAGAATATTTAGTTTTTTAGAGGTTTGTAATGTTCGTCTAACTTATGTAGTATTACACTTACTCAAATCGTCCCTCGCTTCATCAAATTAGAAGGTTTTGTAAATAACATATCCGTCTTCTGCGATCACATGAAGAAATGTAGATCTTTGCTGAGTCATCGGGTGACTAGTTTGACCTGCCTCACAAGGCTCACATATAAAACAAAAAAAAGCCTTGCAGTGTTTTTAAGGTTAAAAGTACAATTAGCTCGTACCATTTTGAATTAAGTAGCTGAACTTAACAAATTCCATTATTCGTAGTACCGTGAGTTTGTTTTGTTACGTCAATTTAACGGAAAATTTGGCCCGCTCTGGCCAACTTCAGGCCTGTCAAGTATCTGTATACAGTAGTATGATTTTAAAATCAAAGCTCTTAGTATATTTTTTCGTTTTTATAATATTGGTAGCAAGTCTGTTGATTGAAAATAGCGGTACTTATTTTTGCATCAGTTGATTGCAATCAAGACGTTAAGAAAAACGTGTGATCTGGCGCAGCAGAGATTAGATTAGTCTTATTCTTTGGAGATTACAGGAGCACTCATTGATAAACTTCAACTTGAAAGTTGCTGTCTCTTTTATTTTTGATCAGTCCATTGTATGTTGTGTGCAGTTCGGTACTAGACTATACTTTGGTTGTTTATCACTCTCCCAGCCGAAGCCATGGCACCAGAAGGCTAGAGGGTCAATTTTGCTAGGTAATTTCAATCGTAAATTCCCAGGATCTTTTACATGCCACAATCGACTTGATTAAAAAATGTTCAATATCCGATTTTTACTTTGGGTTGTTTCAGAAATGTAACTAAAGTGTTTGCTGTTTACGCTTATTCTCGAAAGTAAATACCACAACAGTATTTGGGAAATTTTCGACTGCTTTGAAGGTAGAATTTTGTTGTTGTTTTTAGTCCACACTTCCTTCAGGCTTCCTATAATCGCGTTTTTGCTGTGGATTACATCTGCTCTGTTGTCACGATTGAATATTGCCGTACCCGTCCCGTAATCCCCTGCATTTATTAGCACGCTCATCCCAACTTCAGATAAGGTTGTCGTCGGGCTCTATTCGCATCAGAAACCACAAAATACCTTTGTGGTATTTACTTTCGACTTCGAGACTGAGCGTAAACAACGAACAGTTTAATTCACATGAGCACAAGGCAACACATGAAAAATTCCAATGCGGTTCTTACTGTGAAAGTTGTTATTCAAATTTGTGATAATGGAAGAAAACCAAAACTGCTCAATTTCACAACAATGGACACTCACCTCTCACAACATCAGTGTCCTGCTAATTTTCGACAGACTGCTATGACTGATGTCTGTCTTAATCAGGCTTGCTAAAAATGCCGTTCACTCGATTTACATGTTTGCTGTCTCCATGGTTTGAATTTTGAACCTTTAAATTCAAATTCAGACTATGTTGAAGCCTTATGGAGACAGCAGGCATGTAATTCTAGTGAACAGCATTTTTAGGAAACCTGAATAAGACAGACATCAGTCATAGCAGTCTGTTGAAAATTAGCAAGACACTGAGGTGATGAGTGTCCGTTATTGTGAAATTGAGCATTTTTTTTTCTTCCAGCTTCACATGGCTCGTCACTTACTGAAAATGCCTGAGGTGGCTGAGGTCGAGCTCGAACCAGGGACTTTGTTCATGTAAGACTATCGTGATAACCATCAGACTATCTTGCCCCACACTATTTATAATCTAGGCAGGCCTAAATTGTGTTATTAATTGCCCACTGCGTCTAGGTAATGCTTGAAATAAGGCGGTGCAATGGTGCAGTTTGCATTCCTAGGCCTCCAAACACCACCCACTAACTGCCAGAGTGCAAAAATGTACACCTCCAAATCTAAAAAAAAGTTCAATGCAAAAACTTCGTAATAAAAATGGCATGGTGCCTAACTTTAGGGACTGTGTGAATGAGCAGCATTCGTCAGATGAAACAATAATACTTAACAATTTAAAAAAAATTGGAAAAGTCATGTGACCTATTTATTATACAAAAAAAAAAAGTGCTCCTTAGGAAGCAAGTTGCACATAGTTAGCCACCAAGTAGCACAACTATTTTGCTCTCAGCAAAGTTTCTAAATCGAGGCAGCCTTTTACCACAACTGTATTAGTTCTTGCAGTGGGCAATCAGTTGATCGATTTGTCCTTAAATATTAAGCAGATTTTCATTTTCACTAATTCTTTTCGCTTGAAGTTTTCTGTGGGAAACTAATGATGTAAAGATAAAACACGCTTTTGAACCCTTCTAGACAATTTAGTAAGAAAAAAATCTCGCTAACATAAACCCACAGCTTCTGAAGCGAAGCTAAGTCTCACCCCCCCCCCCCCCCCCTCCGTCCCCTTTACCTAGCAGATCTGGCTGGATTTTTTGCCAGTTGTCAATCATTGTCGATTTCTTTTAAAAAATATATAATAAAAAACATTTTATGCACCAGAGCTTGTAAAGGGAACAGGAAGGGTCGTGGGTGACCATAACACCTGCCCAAAGAAAAGTTAAGAACAATAAAAAGCAGGTTGGGGAAGAAAAAAAAACCATAAAACACAAAAAGTAAAAATAACTAACTAGTAAAATAGTAAATGGTAAAAAAGTAAAAATAGCTAAGCCCACCTGACATACCTCGTTAACTCACATTTTGCGAGTCTGGATTTAAAACATGCTTATGATGGCGAAGTCACCACATCTGTGGGCAGTTCATTCCACACTTTAACAACACGATGTGAGAAGAAGAACTTACGACAATCTCGCACATTAGGTTGGACAGTAAGTTTAAAGGGATGACCCCTGGTCCTACAATCAAAGTTAATGGAGAAGAAGCGGCTGTAATCTTGTGTAGTTCGGCAGAGTTCTATGAGTAGTGTTTTTAGAAATGCCTCTACGTTTTGTAGGCTTCCCCACAGGTATTTAAATGCTACTGCTCCATTTAAAAGTTGCACTATATATTAAAACAAACCCTTTTACTGAGGGGTACCGAATTCAGCAAGTGTACCGTTGAAATGGCAATTCTTTGTTTTAATAATTTATTATGTAGGCTTGTATAAGCCTTGAAGACGTCTGGAATTTTTTCCAATGATTTCTAACACTACTGAATTTTCGTGAATTAGAATGTCGAATAGCAAATTGCAATACATGCAAATGTGTCCTTTTAGGGATCGACCGATAAACTGGGTGCTGTCTGCCTCTCTCGATACTTTTCATCAAATAATCGGATCAGTATCAGAAAGCTGTAACGGTGACGCTCATTAATGTGGAACACTATCAATTACCTCCAAGAGAATGAAAATTTTCTACAGTTCGCTCACTTCCACACTAAAGATAGTCTCCTATCTTGCAAATTTTCGAGACTTCTCAAAGGCAAGTCTTTTTTCTGGTTACATGCTTCATTATCTACACTATCTTTAGAGTGGAAGTAAATGAACTATGAGAATTGTCACTCTCTCTAAGGTAATATCGGAAAGCAATGTAACTGGAAAAGATTCATTTTGTTTGCTGCACAAAATAAGAAGTGATGCGCGTGAAAATAAAAAATAAACAAAAAAAAGCTGAAATGATAGAAACATTAACCCTTTGTTGCCCAATGAATTGTCCAATTGTCTTTATTTTTTTCTGAGTCCTGTATTGCATATTGCATACACAGCCACCTCATTGGCCTAATGTGCACATGTGGAGACAAATTTACTTTCCAGTAGAATTTCCAGTAGAGGGGCAGCACCTCTGTAAGAATGTAAACAAAGAGGCCAAAATATACGGTAGGCAACCTGCAAAATCATGCCCATTTATGCACACGTTCACAACTTGTCAGATAATTATGCACAATATTTTAAGTTGTAAAGGCATTGTTGGCGATGTTTAGCTTTACAAATTATCAAAGCACGTGGACACAAAGTTTTCAGCGGCTGTTATTTAGATTTAGTAGGTAAACTTATTGTAAAACCTTGTGTCTACTAATGTAAACATTGGGCATTCGTGGTACATTTTGTCTACAAATGTAGACAATGGGCATCTAAGGGATAAACTGAATTGGCTTTTAACAGTGAGAATAAGTTAGTAATGGGTGAAGACCATTTAGAAGTATTTAGACCATTTAGATGAATTTTCAGCAAGAAATAATACAGACGTTGATAATGATGGCAAACATATTGTAGATGACAAAATTTCAATTGAAAGTCATCAACTACACTGATAAATGTAAGAATATTCCAGGTGGAAACACTGGAGAAAGTGGCACAAATGTCCTACTAGTAAAAGTAAAACGTCAGTGTTCTAAAATGAAGATTTAGGTTAACTCATGCTTTAAGCACAGTATAATGTAAGCAGGCAAGTAAAGAAACAAATTTTATTTTTCCTTGGGACATCCTCATATTGACTCACCAGTAACTTCGCACCACCAAAAGAGTTCTAGGTCTTCCAAATTTGCAAATTTTCGATAGTTTTTACAACTATCTTCATCAGGCATGAACTGTCTTCCTACCCACCAACGATCACAATTTGGGAGACTAGCAGTGTGGCACGAAATTCAAATTGTGATGAAGATAGTTGTAAAAACTATCGAAAATTTGCAAATTTGGATGCCTAAACTAAAATCGGGGTCAAGCATGGACCAACGCGAACAGGTAGGTGGCCGAATCACTACCACGCGATGCTTCACCCCTGCACCAAAGAGAAATAGTGCGCATGTAAAAACGTTATTACATTAGTTATTAATAGCTAATCGCCCAAAACAAACTTTCATATGAATAATGTGGATTAGTAAGCCTGATTACAGCGACACAAATTACTCATACACTGCAGTTTATTAAAAGCCAAAATATTGCGTTTTTCTCCGCCAATCGACCAAAATCAAGATGGCTGCTTCCTCTCCGGTCACGTTTTTCAAGCGCCAGGCTGCAGGAAAGGCTTTGACAAGCTCTCAGAAGCAGACGGTTTTGAATGTGTACAGCAAACTTCGGCAAAAGGATCCACTTAAAAGCGTGAAGACCATTGTAGCTGAAACAGCAGAATTAACTGGAATTTTGAAGACTTCCATCTTCAGTATAAAGGCCGAGTTCCGTTCAAGTGCGGGCCGCTTGACAACTCCCGGGAAAAGGCGTCCTGGCTCCGTCGATAAACGATCGCGGCTGAAAATTTACGACGACTTCACGCAGTCAGCAGTGTGGAAATCAGACGGCTTGTCTGATATTATTGTTGAGAAACTTCAATTTACCGTTAATGGATCAAGTGACGAAGATTCAAGTATGGAAGAGGAAAGTGACTCTGCTTTGAGTGGAATTGAAGATATTGCTGAATAAACACATTCATTACCGTCTGCTGAAAAAACGGCCCTTTTCAGGGCCACCAAATTCAGGAAAGAGACCAAGTTCCTTGTTTTTTTTTTGTTTTCAATAAACTAATAAAATATTAAAAACCAAAACCCAACACCCCCTCCCTACTTCCCCTCCTTCATTATTAACCACCTGTTATAACAAAAAATAGCCTAAGCTGATTCCAAAATGATTGTAAATTGTTGCCTCCAGATTCACTAAAAAGACCACTTTCCTTTTTTTTTATTGTCTTAATAAACTAATAGTTTTTTTTTTTTTTGGTTTCGTACTCTTTTTTTTTTCCTTTCATTCCCTTTTATTTTGCTTACGTTCTTATTTGTATAGCGCAGATTATAACAATGAACGAAAGCAAAATAAAAGAGAAAGAAACCAAACAAAAAAAAAAGGACGAAACCAACGTAAAAAATACGTAAAATGTTAAAACCAAAGCCCTCCCCCTCCGTTGCTCATCCCGGTTATGAATAGCCTGTAAAAAAAATTAATCCGAATTTGAAACGATTGTAAGTTCTTGCTAACAGAATCACTCAAAAGTCCAAATGCCTTGCTTTTAAGGTTTTTATAAACTAATTAAACACTTAAAAATCAAAGTGCAACCGTTCCCTCCCCCCCCCCCCTCCCCCACCTGGCCATTTTCCCCTTCCCTATTTATTATCACCAATGATAAAAAAAAACAACATTATTCGAGTCTAAAAATATTGCAAGTTGCTTTCCCTTTCATTTGGCCGCTA
>JAHWFP010071383.1:0-11283 GCA_023313725.1 Lithobius niger
CAAGATGTAATGAAATTCATGCTGCAATAAGTCAGCATTACTGGTGTGTGAGACAACACGTTTAACTTCATTTATTACTACATTACTTTTGTAGTGGGCATCAACATAGGAGTTGTAATGCAGGGTGCGAATCGACTGCATACTTTTTCTGAAGTGCGTGAATTCGATTAGGCTATTATCGTTAATAATGACGTTTACATCTAAAAAGGGGATGGCGTTGTTTTTAGAGAATTCCATAGTGTAAGTGAGTGATTTTGTGATCCTGTTGAGAAACTCACGCATTAATAACTTAAGTTGTGTTGGTATAAGTGCTAAACTGTCGTCATTGTATCGCTTGTAATATTTAATTTGTGGAAATTTTTCAACCAATTTATTGTCGACTGCATTCAGGACTATGTCACAAAAGAAAGTTGAAAGTGGGCTTCCCATCGGTACACCATTGATTTGTTGGTAAAATCTTGGTAAGACTATTTTTGCACCACCAGTGCTATTTGTAGAGAAGTATAGAAAAGCCGTTTTGTTAGGTGAGATCAATTTCCTCGGCCGAATTTCAACACCCAGGGTCAATAGGTTCAAAGGGAAACAATTTTTAACGCAATAGCATGCAAGAGAGTAGCAGCTTGTACTCAGTCCTTGTATCCCAGGGCATCCCAGGACAGCACTGTTTGAATAATAAAAACTACTAGTTTATTGACAGCGTGAATTCAATATTTTTATAACCTTAGACCTCATATGAAGGTGATTGATTCTTTTTACACTGCCATTGCAGTTGTAGAAAAGCATAAAGTGAAATCAGGTGTCTTTGCTCCAATTTCACATGGTAGGTGGATAGTTTCCCTGGGAAATTCAATATTTCTATAACCTTAGACCTCATATCATTAACACTGAAGTTATACGTGCCTATTAGCTACACATTAAGTAAAACCTGCCTAGTGTTAGCTATACATATTACCTGTCTTAAATTAATAACCCATTTTCGCTGCACGGACGGGATTCGAACTCACAACCTTCAGATTAGGAGGTTGACGCTTTAATCACCAGAAAATACTGAGTTGACGAAATACCAGTTTTAAAACGTGTAATAAAATAATATGACGTAATAAAATATATGACGTATATGGGTTTGTTACTGATTGTTACACGGCATCAACAATACCCTTCATCCTGCCGAACGCTCGCCATATTTATTTGCTACCGCGCAAAGAATGAATGTTCTCGGCCTTATTCATTGCTACCTTGCAAAAAGCAATTGTTACAGGGCATCGACAACAATTTCCTTACGTCACGTCCTCCTCTTCTAACTCCAGCTCTTCTAGTATCGTTTTACTGCTTTAATTATGTAGATAATACGCAATAACTTTGTTTCGTTGTACTTATATTATTGAGTAATATATTACTTATATTAGTTAAATTTAAGGGGGGAAATAAGAAACATATACTAAAACCATGTAGCTTGGAATAAACGTATATTAAAACCATGTAGCTTGGAATTAACAAGAATCACATACATACATGTTAATTCGTAACATATTTACCAAATAATTATTCTTAAAGCACAACAGCACTTATACAGAAGCAATTTTCTCAATTGTGTACTTGATTATTTAAATTAAAAATTCTAAATTATTATCAAATCTACGTGTGGCTCCCTATGTGTACTCTTGCACAGAGTTGCATAATTTTTAGTATAAATGTGCCTCCTATAGTTATCTACTATCTGGCGAAGTTGGGGGTCGAAAAAATATTGAATAGAAACGGATATACTAAAATTTTACTTTAGCTGGCGTGAAGACTTCAATCATATTTGTATTCGTGCCACGTATTATGAGTGATGGGACACGTGCGCGACCAAGTCCAACAAAGCTTAAATACCAAATTTCAGTGAAAATATTTAAAGACGGCGGAGATATTAGGCTTAGAAATTTTGATTTAAACATTAGATACCTATGTTAAATGTTACAGTAAGACTACACAAACCATAACATGTCATACGAAGGTTTGAGTTCGACAATTTCCGTGGTGTGTATCCTTTAAAGCTGATAAGCTATGGTGCCAGTGACGCAGTGGTTAATTGGTATTGTGCCTTCCTTCGTGATAGAAAACAGTATGTTATTGTTAATGTGCCAAATCCAGGGAAGTGGGGGTTTCATCGGGAGTGCCACAGGGTTCATTTAGTGGTCCCATACTTTTCTTAATTTACATTAATGATCTTGTTGAGGGAATTACCTCAAACTCCGTCTTGTCTGCTGATGATGCAAATATGTACAGAATTATTACCTCTGAACAGGACAGACTACTGTTACAGGCTGATTTGGACAAGGTCGCTGCTTGGTGTAAAAAATGGAAAATGAATCTTAACATCGACAAGACTAAAGTTTTATTCGTTACACGAAAACACCATGTTGCTATGCAGGTCTACAGTATTGGAGTTAACACATTACAGGTGGTTGACAAAATTTCAGTTTTGGGAATCTGCATTAACAACAAGTTGAAATGGAACGATCACATTGCCAACATTTGTACAAAGGCAACTTCTGATGTACAATTTATAAATAGAATGTTGGCTGGGACCCAGTGGCGTAGCCATGAATTTGGGCAGCATGTGCCTAGGCAGAGGGCAACATGTGCATAAGGAAGACCTGGTGCGTGATGCCTATGGAAAATAGGGCGTTACTGGCGAGAAGGGCAATGTGTGCGTACACTGAGGGCAACGAGTGCATTGCACACGATTGCACACCCTTAGCTACGCCACTGCTGGGACCTCACACAACAAGCCAGAGATGTGGTTCATAAAGCTTTGGTAAGATCCAAGCTTGAGTATCGTAGTTCTGTGTGGGACCCTGCTACTTGGTGCCAAATTAGCGAGATTGAGAGGTGCCAGAATGGTCGTCGGCAATTTTCGCAGAAAGGCCTGTGTAACTGGTATGATGAACTCACTAAACTGGCAGCCTTTAAGTGTCAGAAGACGTGATCGTAGGCTGGGCCTATTTTACAGGATTTATCATACTATTTTAAATCCTGTAGAGTACTTGCTGTCACCTGACTATTTGGGGAGAAGTGACCATGAGAAGAAAGTTAAGCGTTTTCAATGTAAGCTTGATGTACTGCCCGAGTCATTTTTTCCAAGAACAATTCGGGACTGGAATGGGTTAGCGAATGATAGTGTTGGTGCATACAGTTACGAGGTTTTTTGTTATTTTGCCATTTGCCTATTTGTTGCAGCCATTCTAATGTGTACATATTTACAGTTGCATTTTTTTTAATGTTTCTATACTCAGAGGTTGTTTAATGCCCTTAGGCGCTACAACTAATTTAAATAAATAAATAAGCATACGGGCTGTGCATTTTTACGTGCTTGAGAAAGCTAACGATAAATTGATTTGGCGAAAATACTGCAATAAAGTACCTTTCTGGTTATTTATTTCTGGTTATTTATATTTTTAGTGGGGGGAAGGAGAGTAGTGAATTTGATTTAATTTACAACACCAACGAAGAGTGTTAATGCTGCGCGAGGATTTGTCTAATTTCTTGACCACAGTTTCTGTAGATTAGCTCAATTTCTCTTCTTCCAAGCTCTTACATCCTATTTAGCACAGTACATATTTACATTTTAATGTGGTTCCATGGTTCTAATGCACATTTTTTTTTTACAAGTACACCGTACGAAAACAATCAACGTAATCGAAACTGACACCACTCTTTATATCGAAACCGAAACCTTGGCTAAATCCGCCGGTCCGGAACGTCCTGCCATCTACCGGTATTAAATGCAACACATGACAAATTTTTTTTTTATTTGGGCAAAAAAAAAAGAAAAATACAAGTAAAGTTTGAAGCTTAAATACTAATTTATTCTCGGTCTCTTAAAATTAATTTTGTAGTCTCAGTCAATAAATCCCTCGGAACACTGCCATCTAAGCGTTTTACTTTTGAAGACGCAATTTTTGTTCGTTTTAAAACCCAGCACTTACGTTGTCCTCCTTTTAGTGCTGTAGCTTTGTATTATAAGGAAGTCAGACTGTGATATAAACTAAAAGCATGATTTTCGGAATTTTTGCGATTCATGTAAAATTAACGACGATTCTACCGAGGTCAGGGTAGATAGGACCGAGGTTATCGGCGTCCGGGTTGCTGCTGCCATCTAGTGACTGAATGTACAGCGTAACTCGAAACTGAAACGAGCAACCTACGAATTCAAAACGCTGCAACATACAGACGTTGCTTTAACAGACGGATTGCTCGAGAAACCGATACTACGCCTTTTTTACTCCCATTTTAAGTTAATTAACTTTTTTTTTAACAAAAGGAAATGTAACTTTCTTTAAAGCACAAAAAGTAGAATGTGAGTCGGAAAGCCAAACTGGCTTGGTCAATATTAAACAAATAAAGATGCAAACTTGTTTTTTTTCGAGTTTTATCGTGTCTTTTTTTTTTTTCAGGCTTTATCGAGGTTATATGAGAATTTTATAGTAATAGCACTACCGCAAGATTCCTTGTTTTATACACTATTGTAATGTGCCATTGTTTAGCAAAAACCTTTCCTTACAAACAATTAACAAATAATGCTTTGAAAATAATTAGTAATTACAAAAAGTCATTAATATAAAGGGTAATGTAAAAAGGTTAAGTGCTAAGTGTTGCTTATTTTTTTACAGGCTAAGTGTTGCTTATTTTTTGGATCTAGCCACAGGCTGGATGATATTTTCTTTAATGTAAATTCGTTAAAATAAGTAAAGTGTGTGAAAAACACACTATTAGGTATTATTGTGGTTTTTTCGGGAGCGTTGGGCTTTGTCGGGTGAACGCTGAACGTAGGGTCTTACTTGGATTTATCTAGACTCTTCTTTGTTTATTTTGTGTGCTGTTTGTGCGTAAAAATCACAACTTTCATTTGTATCAAATTTGCATTTTTTAAACCGAAAGTGGCCGTATTAGGTTAGGCTATAATTGCAACCTGAGCACACATGGAACATCGATTAATGACACCCAATGAAAATATTTTCCCTTCGTTGTTTTTTTTTAAGTTTACTTGACTTCAAAAACGAAACTTTTTACCAATTTGGCCCGCTGTCACACTACTATTTTCTTTTCGAAATAATTATATTAAAAAAAAAGGGTGGTGACGTGACCATGTCAGGGTCGGAAGTTAAAGAAACAGAAATTAGCTATAAATGTTAGTATTAAACCAGGAAACTATACTCTTGCTCAAGAAAGAATGTTTTCCTTACATGGACATTTCACTGTTCTAATAGAAATAAATGCATTATTGGTTATTCACTTCTTTACGATCCATCGTTTGTTACAAGTTAAAGATAATTCAGTTTCTAACGTACATTGGTACAAAGAAAAGAGAGCAATCCACAATCAATTTATTTCTATTAGAACAGTGAAATGCCACAATAAGGAAAACATTCTTTTTTGAACAAGAGTGTAAATGTAGCCTATAAACGAGCCTAATGTTAGATCTACCTCCTACAAAATTAGCCTCAAACTAATAACCCATTTTCGCAGGTTGGACGGGATTAGAACTCAAAACCTTTCGATTAGTAGGCTGTCGCCCTAACCATCAGGACACACTGACTTGATGAAACACTCCTAGTTTTAAAACTTATAACAAACTAATATGACGTAATAATTCATTGTTACTGTTTGTTACAGAGCATCGACAATAATCTTAATTCTGCCGAACGCTCGCCCTTTTTCTTTGCTGCCGTGCAAAGAATGAAAATTGTCAGCCTTGTTCATTGCTACCATGCAACAAGAAATTGTTACAGGACATCAACAATAGCTCTGGTCATTTCTCCTATTTCATCTACCTCCTCTTCCGAGTGTCGCCTCATCTAGAACCATCCTACCGCTTTTATTATATAGATACTTTCCGTTTCTGTTTCCGTTTCTTTAACCTTGCTGTAGCCTAGTGTATGTTTGTCCAGAGTTGGAGGTCTGGAGTTCAGGCAATCCCTGGTGTCAGTTTGTTGTATACTCATGTTAATTTCTATGGTAAGTTAAGCAGCGATTACGATAGTGTCGAGCTATCTATCATAGTGGTCGGCGTCCCAAGACAAAGGACGTGGATTCAATTTCCAGATCATGATGGCTGATGATTTTTTTTTAATAATTGCTGCTTACTTGTCATTCTTAGCTATTCACAATGTTGGCTGTATTATGTTTCTTAAGAATGGGTGTGAAGGGTCCCCCCCACAAAAAAATATATTATACTTTTTAAAATTCCCCAAGCCGACCCCCCCCCCTCCCCATTGTGAAAGTTGTGTTATTTCTTGCTGTGCAATTTATTGCGTTATTTATTCCTTTTCAACCCTTCTCCCCCTTCTTGGGCACCACTGACTCTACTTACGAAAAGCCAAGCATAATTTGTGCCAAAATAAAACTTAAATTAAAAAAAACAACTTTGATGGTCAGAAAGTCATCAGTGTTGCAAAGTTAACTTATTAATAATTTGACCCACCGTCGTTTTACTGTTTCAGTGTTTTTTACATAATTGAACAACATTTTTTTTTTAAACGAGGTGACGTGAACCACGTATTTAAATACGACCGCTTACGAAAAGCAAGTCTTTATGTGTGGCCGAAACAAAAAAAACAAAAAAAAACAAACAAAGAAAAGTTTGTAGTGTAACTTTTTAATAACAATTTCCTATTCTATTCAAGATAACTATTAAAAAAAAAGTGGCACGACTCTTTTGTTTAATTAGAAACGATTAATATCGATCAGTTTTTATCTGAACCAACGTATAATTTTTGGACTAAATAAAAACTGAAGTTACATTCCTTCCGGTTAGCTTTCCTGTATGGCTCAATTTTGCAACATTACTTCAGACGTGTGTAAACGTTGCAAAGCCATTTTCCTACTTTTCTCTCGTGAGAAGCTGTTTTGCTACATTCACTCTAACCGGTATAAATGTTGCAAAGGCTATTTCGCGCAGGATACTCGGATATAGTGAGAATGTCCTAAATAAAGACAAAACCAAAAGTTTGATGGACACAAGGTCATCGTATCAGCATTGCATAAGTTATCTTCTTCATTTGGCTCAACTTGGTCGGAACGTAATGGCGCCAAACCGTGAACTGAGTGCCTCCCTTCGAATACTTAAATTAGTATTCAGTAGGTGGATTTTTAGTGAGTGACTAATGCCACTTAGCCGTAAACGAATTTAGTGTGACTGTAGCGTGCGAAATGAGTAGACAGAAGAGGGGCGAGAAAGAATATTGATTTACTCTGGCGGCGCACAGCCCTCCGCGTGATAGCGATCCTAGTGAGAGACTGCAGAAATTTTTAACTCGGGATACTTGGCATCGTGAGCCTACAACGCTAAAATAAGCAGTGTTATATTCGCTCATTTTTTTAAGTTAAACTACCCAAAACTATTAATTATAAATACAGGGTTCATATCGACGCTGGTAAATCTCGAATACACTTGAAAAAATACGATACTGGGAAATGTTGGAATGTACATGAAAAAATATCAATACTGGATGGAATATAAGCTACTTTTAAAAAATGTCGATTTTCGGTAATGCTGGAATATATATATATTTTTTTTAATTTCAATACTGGAAAATACTGGAATGCAGGCTACTGGAAGAAAATTTCGATACTGGAAAATATGCATGAAAAAAATTTGAATACTGGAGAATATTGGAACATAGGCTTCTTGAAAACATGTCGATACTGGGAATGCTGGAACATATCTGAAAAAAAATCGGTACTGGAAAATAATCGAATATAGGCTGCAGGAAGAAAATGTCGATACAGGGAAATACTGGAATAGACTTGGAAAACTGTCGATACAGGAAAATACTGGAATTTACTTTTTTTTTAAATGTCAATACTGGAAAATAATTGAAAAAATGTCGGTGTTGGAAACTATTGTAATATAAATTTTTTTTAAATGTCGATCCTGGAAAAAATTGAACACTTGAAACAATATCGATACCGGACAGTAGTGTGATATACTTTTTTAAATGTCGATACTGGAATATCCTTGAAAAAATATTGATATTGAAAAATAGAAGAACATACTTGGAAAAAATGTCGATACTGGATGTACTTGAAGTTCAATTTAGGTGCTGTATAAATTACGTTAAATTAAAGTGTCGTCTATCTCAATATTATACCACGGCTGTGACGTCACGCTAACTCAACGCCATGCTAAATTTCCGTTGGTTAAATCCCGTTAACCAACACCGGAAGTGTGCGTCATCGCAAAAAGTGTGGGTTATCACGTTACCTCACACTTTTGCCGATAACCCACACTTTTGAAACTTCCGGATCACGCGACCGGGAACGCACACACCAACAACCAAATACATCGTGAAAAAAAAACGTAACGCAGTAAAAACTTACAAAACTTAATTACTTAAAAGGAATGAAATCCCACCCCTGCAAACTCTTACATGTCAGGCCCATATTTAAGCCATTCATGCTGCGTTAACCCCCCCCCCCCCCCCTCCCTCCACAAACTAAAATGCAATGACCTTCATTCATACCGATACCCTATTACCGTAGTTTTTAAACAATTCTCAAACTACAAACGCGCAAAATGAATTACATACCTTCCCAGAATGCCATTCTATCCCTGCAGCCTTTTATCGAAGTTCTATCACTCCGAAAAGCTTCAAAACACAAGCGACCTGGCCATTGAGTTGATAAATTGTATAGGACCTGGCTATCGTGAAATCCGGCGAAACGACGCTGCGTATACTTCCTGCCCACTCCCCCACAAATGGACGCAAACGACTCGTCGGTCTACGAACCACTCCACCCTCAGTAAACTACAATGAATGACCGTCAGTCATTTCGAGATATTTTCACAAAACACAAACACGTTTTAATTAAATACGAGTTAGCTTGACGTCCCAACCGTGATATAAATAAGTTATTTATTAAGAAACTATTGGTTATCGATTTTTAAACCACGGTTCGACGTGTCTTGTGGCCAAATCATCGCAGCCGTGGTTTAAAAATTAATAACCAATAGTTTTTAACCAATAACTATTACTTATTTCACTATTTCCAAGCATACATTTTTACTTTTTTTTTAATTGTTTTGTAATCAGTTAGTTAAAATGTTAAACTATCATAAACGATAAATCTAGCGCGTTTTTTAAGGAGGAGGGAAGAAGAAATATGCATAAACATGTGGATGTAGCCGTTTCAACGTATCCATTATGCCCAATTTTTGGAGTGGAGTAGAAACAAATGGTAAATCAAAAACATGGCTATTTAAAAGAAATTTAGAAATCTAAATAGTTTCCCTGGAAAATACTCGAAAAAGGTAAGAGACTATGCTGAAAAGTACTTGAAAATAAATAATGCTTTACTGTACCCAACCATCTTTATTAATAAAATCGATTTGTCGCGTAGGATGGACAGCAACGAGACGGCCACAAGACGGCCACAAATAATTGATAGAGCACATATCCGTTTTCATTGTCGGTCCCTCGCCCTTTTTCTTTGCTACCGTGAGAAGAATGAACCCGCTCGCCCTCTTTTGATTGTTGAAGCTTCGTTTGTTTAATCCTCCCTTACAATGTCTCCAATGCCTATTTATTGATTTCAGCGTAGCCTGATGCAGGGCCTGTCACCACGCTGACACTGAAGGCAAGAGGAAAAAAGGGTTTTACAGTGGTAAGGGAGATGCGCTGATTGAGTGAGCGAAGCGAACGAAGATCAGCGTTTGTCATCAAGCATACACAAAATAGGCATAAAGAAACTTAATGTTAATGAAGCATGGAATTAAACATGAGTGACAGGCTGCACAATGACACTGGAAATCGTCCCAGTGTTTTTAACGGTGCATCAAATACCACCCGTGCGTAGCACGGGCTTCCGCTAGTGAAATAATATTCAGGAGAAACACGGCCTATTACCAACTCCAAACCAAGCTCATAGTGGATAACAGTGGTTGGGACAGGTAAAGCGACAGTTGAAGAACGAAGGACACAATTCATGGAAGGCTCCGCGTAGAAGCTATCATAACCAATGCTCCAATTACGCTCTTATTATTACATGAATAACAAAAGAGCGACATAGGTTCCTGTAATACAAATCTACTAAAGGTTTAAACATTCAGGCATGCAATACGACACGGTCGATTTTCTTTGGAGGAGGGGGAGCAACAACCACCATCCCACCATCACATACAAGAAAATTCTTATTCTGAAAAATAGACCTCAGTCGGAAATACATAGGATTTATAAAACAAAATGTAAATGAATACAAAAATTAATAATATTTTGGTACAGCTTAGGGTAAAAAAAAATTGCTCTTAACTCCGATGATCCCAGTTTAGACCCCAAGGCCGACCACTCGCCGCCATCTTACCGGATGCCAGATGAAAAGTGTGTAACTGTTGGCAGAGTTGAGGGAAGAGGAAGAAGTCTCTTGTTTAGTAGCTTTCTTTGGTGGGGGGGGGGAGGGGCTGGGGTAAGGATGAGCAATACTGTATATTGCATTTTTTATTCGAACAATAATGCGTGTTAGCTTTTAAGTTAAGTAAAAAAAGTCCGCGAGTCAAGACTAGTTACATTAATGAGCAGCCAATTTCTAATTTTCTTCTACAGCAAAATTATCTTAACAGACGAAAGACAAAGCTGTCTATTTTTTATTTTTCTATCGAAAGTGATCGTAAAATGAATTTGGAATTCTACCTTTATTTAACGTGTATCGCTGCCTTCCAAATCCATCATCATACCGGCAAAATATCGGGGCTCCTCCGTACTACAGCTACAGCTAGTATGCACTACCCCGTTGCTCGCGAAGCGGACTCACATGTTTGTCAAATTGATACCACACAACTGTTACACCGATCATACAATGATTACCTGATAAGCAGGAGCCGCAATTTGTTCGACATAACTATCCGAATTGTCAATATGCGCAGAATACTGGAACAGTTACCGGAAAAGCGTAAAGTTGTTGCCATTTTTTTTATCGGTTCACCCAAAGAAGAACAACAGATAGGACTCCGTTTTCCATGCAATGTTGTCAAAACGTGAAACTAACCAGTAATTCTGATTTAACTTCTTTTCCATACGGAAGCATAACTGCCAAAAATTCTTGGTTAAGGACCTACCGACTCATTCATATGCAAACGATTTATCAGAAACTGTTTAATACCAAAGCCTACAATTTGCTGAAACGTGTTCTCATAAAAAAAATCATGGTTAATCGACGATATTCTGGCACTTACGGCTTGAAAGTGATACGCATGACTCGTTCGAATAAACGACTCGAGTGAGATATGACGTCATTAGACTATAG
>JAHWFP010071385.1:0-12942 GCA_023313725.1 Lithobius niger
TTTCCATCATTCACTCATGAGCATCACGGTTTATAATTTTTGGCCTCAGTAGCTGTGACAAGAGAAACTCTACAGAAGAGTGTGTGCTTAGAAAATACATAGTAGACCACATGATTATGTGATTTTTGCGTGATTACAGTTCAAGATTACGTCGTCAATGTCATGCTGAAGACGTGGATTGTTGGCGAGTATCACGTCAATGAGGACTTGCTCCGCCTGGCTTAAAAATTTAATGTTTCTGTTGATGGGACCTGTTAAGTCAGGATCTTTAATAACAGACGTTCTATTGATCAAATGAGTATTTATTTGTTTAAGCCACCAGTGAGAAATGAGAAACATATTTTTTCACTAATATGAAATGGTACATTCGATTTTTTTTCAATATACAAGTATTAAACACGTATATGGAAACTACCTAAAAACCATATGAGTTTTTTTGTGGGGTAGACATGAGGCCTATAACTGAGTGTACTGTAACAATCCTTTATAGTTCGATCTATTCACTCTTACACTTTAACTCTTTCCGTGGATGGAGATACCATAAATGGGAAACCCTTAACTTGTGAGTTTAGCAAAGCTCACTACGTCAGTCCTAACATAACGTTGTTTATCAAGTTGGCATTCCTTTTCACAACCCAGCACATTTTGTACTGTTTTTGGTAGAGAAGGTAGGTGCCTGTTTTATTTCGATTTGACTTCTGATGACTGCACGGACGATGAATCTAGTATTTCGCTAATTAAAAAATAGTGTATTAAGTTCATTTACATTTTCCTTCAGCACTCAACTATAACGTCACAGTTGTCATTCTAGGGGAGAGAGAAGCATTGTTAGAGATAGACGAACGCCGGAATGTGCTGTCTACAGAATGAATGCTTCAGAAATTAACCATAATTTAAAGGAAAGGTGCGATTCATTTTTAGGCGCCTAACCTTTCAGTCTACTACCCCCCCTAGATGGAGCATAATTAATTTGTATAGCTGCAAAAAATCAGGCAGTCGTTGGGCGGTTGTTGGTCTCTGCAAATATTTGTACCCTTTTGGATTGCTGCCTTTGTCAAATTATTTTCTACTGGATTTTGAAGAAAAAAAATGCTCAAAAAATGTGCTATAATAACGTTGCACTCCAGGCTGTCAACAGCTCCGTTTGTGTCAACCAACCTCTGATAAGATAAAAAAAACTGTGTTCTATGCATTGTCCGGACAGCTTCAGTACCGATTTGTGCTTTCTTTGAATTTTTTTCTTGAAAATTATCATTTTTTTTGTTTTATGTCCCATAAAAAGTTGTTGATTATGCCGTCATGCTGGTGTGTCCTTTCTTTTATTTTTATTTTTGAGGAGTGACGTATAAAAAAGATGGCAGTGTTTGGATGTGGCAGTGCAGGCTGTGTGTACACCCTATGTAAGTAGCTTAAACAGACACGTGAAGACTCTCCACAGACAAAACAATACGTGCTCCATGTTTGGTGGTAGCTTCACGTCGGGTATTGCCTTCAGCCGACATCAAAGGCGGCATTTGGTAAGGTACCCTTTTTGCCCCAGAGTTTGCATCAACTGTGGTGACTATGGTGACATGGTGCTATGGTGACTATGGTGACAATAGCTAAATGCCCACATCATCATCGTTTCATTTAGAAGCGAACACCTTTAACCAGCGTTGTAACAAGTATGTTTACAATGAGGTCTCGCCACTCGACATTAGCTACTAAATTAAAGCTACTATTGAAAAAATATAACAGCTGGACGAATTCCACAAATGCAGCTCAAAATTGGAAGTAGTCACATTGACAAATTTGATCTATACGTTGGGCGGCGCATATCTCATTCTGGTGGCTTTGTGAAACTCGAATACATTACACGAAAAAATGCTGTCATGAACAAAGTGCAGAGACTATAAATGTTTGTTATATTGTGTGTTAGTGAGTCTTCACTGCATTGAGGGTAACCTTTATAGTGAGCAATTTCACGAATACATGCGTTACATAAGTGATTTAAACTTAATGGGGATTTAGTACCTGATTCCGGTCAACAAAATTGGTAGACTTAAAAGCCAAATCATGTGTTAATTTTCGCTTTATGGGTACTAGAATAAACATAATGTATAAATCACACATGAGCAAACGTACTGGCTGTTATGAAGTGAATGAAATTGTTCCATTAATGTTTAATTCATTACTTTAACAAACTGGCATGCTCTAGAAAGAAGAGGGTTGTATACCCGTATTATATGTTTAGTTCTAGGTCCAAGGTGCAGCTAGCTGACCATTTGTCATTGTGTAGAACTATTATGAAAAGACAACCAAGCCTTTTATGGACTATAATAGATACGATCGGCAGTTCCCCCACCCGTTTGTATTGAATGCAGATTTTGAAATATTTTCAGTCAAATCACACCTGTCAATCCCGGACCCAGCTAGCTATACACAAGACACATTCACGCATGCGGTTGGTTATGATGGTAAGATACACGCAAAACGCACGTTCTACGGAGAAGATTGTGTCGTCAGTCTGTTTGACAACCGTATTTTAGTTCATGAATTCGTGGAGAAAACCAAGTGGCTTTTCACTCCTATGAATCCCAGTATTGAAGAAACGTGAGCATTTACAACACATTCGACACATTGCGTCATGTGGCATAAAGCATTTCAAGCAAGTTGAAATGCAAAGGTCATGGGCCATTGTCATATGAAAGAGTAGCGCATAAGTGTATTTTGACATACAGGTTTAAATCTGTGTTCTCTATATTACAAAATAATTTCCGAAATTATGATGTGCATTTGGTGACTTTAACATTATCCTATTTTGGTAAAGAGAAAATACACATGCTGCCTCAAAATATTGAGCATCTTACGTCATTGAGAATCTGGAATAAGTTCCAAGTTCTTGATTCTTGTCAATTTTTGGCTTCTTCTTCAAGCATGCTGGTGGAAATGAAGATTGCTTTCCCATACTAAAAGAAGTGTTTCCATATTCGTCCCATCTACTTACGCATAAATGCATTTATCCCTACGAATATGTTGACAGTTTTGATAAATTTGATTGAATGTCATTGCCTTCAAAACAGGACTTTACTCTGATTTGGCTGCTGAGAATATTTCTGACTCGGATTACAATTACGCACATACTGTTTGGTACGAAAGTGGATGCACTTCACTAGGCGATTTTCACGATTTGTATATCATGGTTGATTCGTGTTTTTTAGCTGACTGTTTTGAACATTTTGTAAACTCTGTTTATTACAGTATAAGCTATATCCCTCCAATGTTTACACCAGGATTGTTGTGGGACGTTGCATTATAGATAATGAGTGAAGGCTTCAGTTATTGATAGACATAGACATGTATTTAATGGTCGAAACATTGGTCTGGGAAGGTGTACCTCTATGTGAAAGTGAACCATGCGTGATTGCCATTGTTGCCTGATTTCGTCCCTGATTTATATACTAAATACGTGATTTATGTTGATGTCAAAAAAATTTTGATATACGTTTTGGATTTGAGCATGCCTGTAAGCTCCGCTAATTCCCATTAGCTAAAGACTGCTGATTTAGGCAATTTACTGGCTACTTTATCGTTATTATCCAAAAGGTTCTAATGGTTTCATCATAATGGCTTACCTACAATTCCCAGATTCCTAACACACACCCTTTCTGATTTTGCTTTAGCTCCTGAAAACATTCAATAACTGAAGGCATGCTATTTCCCTTTAATAAAGAGTTGATTGCTCAGCATGACGGGTACCAGACTAATCCTTCATTTGACGAAAATGGAAAGATATGCATGTTATCATCGAAATCTTATTTATTACATGCAGCACGGTTTCATAGTCACGAAGATTCACAAAATGATCCAATTCACTGAGAAAGTTTGGATTAAACCTTACATAGATTACAACACAGCTAAGCATCTTCGAGATACTACAGAATTCAAACATAATACGTTCAAATGGATGAATATTATTATTTTCGGTAAAAATTGTCAAAACATGAGAAAACAAGTAAACAGCAAATTAACAATTAACGAAGCCCAATTTCTCAAAGTTACGTGTCAACCAACTGTTGAATATTTCCTCATTTTGGCTTCAGAACTAACTATGTACAAATTGCATCGTAAGAAAATGGTGTTGGATCGCCCATTATTAATCGGGTTTGCCATTTTGTAACAGTCAAAATTATGTATGTCAAATTATCATTAAGGCCACATGAGGTGTTTATGGTTCAAAGGTAGAGCTGACAGCATAACATACAGATTCGTTTATTTATCATATCTTTATGGCCAAATTACACGCTGTCATGCTGGCTGACAGTCATCAATATGATACTAGCAATTACCCTAAAGAACACCCCTTGTTCAGCCAGATTAATAAGAAATTCCCAGAAAATACAAGAACAAACTTCCAGGGATTCTAATATCTGTTTTCATTGGTCTTAAGTCAAAATTGTACACACCATCGTTTGGTGATAATAGGAAAAAAGTGGGTAAAGGCATCAAGAATAGTGTACTTCAAAATGTTGTGACTGTTGATCATTCTTTGAAACGTTTAAATGACTGTCAAATGACATATTTAAATGACATATTTCTATTTTTAACAAAGGGCTATCCGAAGCTTTAAACACATTCGTAATATTGTTCAAAATAAATTGTCATTGAGCATGCAAGATTGTAAACGGACGATCGATGTGACTGGCCTAACAAGCGTGCTGTACGACCATTATAGTAAAAATGAACCTATTGTTGATGCATAAATTGGCCTGTTTGTTTTAGCTATCATTTACTGTTGTCAATGGCACGTTCACATCATTCGTTGAACTGACATGTAAACACTATGTACATCCGTGAGTGACGTTATTTTGTTTAACATTATTTTTTTTTTAATTAATTTGTTTCAGCCTTAAGTCAGCCGAAGCAATTTAATGCTTGTATGGCTTAAAACATCATACACTTTGTTTTTGTTCTATCTTTTTGCGTTTCACTGTTGATTTTCCCTTTGCATTAGTTTCTAATATTATGCTTATCTCCGATGGAATTGATTCAAATTGGTGTTGGCTCGCTCGTGAAGGTACTTTCACTTGGTTTGTAGTTCAATTTCCTTTTTTTTACCTTGACAGCTGGAAGCCTGGTTTCTTATTTAAAATAAATTATATCGTAATGTAAACTTTTTCTTTTATAATAAAAATATGTCGTTCAACATCAAAATTAGTTAGAATACACTGTCTCATGTTTTAAAAAGATTTTTTTTAAATGATAAAGCTTCAACTTGTGAATTGGTGCGGTAGGGTTCCTTTTTGCAGAAAAATTAGATAACCTTCATATAATAAGTCCATGTATATTTCATTAACAGACAATATTTTGTTGTTAATCGGGGGACTAATAATAATTCTACTGGTAATAGGCTGATAAGTGACCAAATACTACATCACCTGAAAAAACTTTCACCTTACTCCATCCATCTCACTTGAACCATGATGTAATGTGACCTGGAACACATTATTTCCCTTCTGGAAATATTATTCGAAATATTTTGCTGCTAAATTATAAAGACTGTTTGATTAGACAGGTTCTGGTTATGTAGCAGACATTTACAATACTAATAATTCCAAGGAAATGCACATATGGTGTGAATGATCTTGGATTCTTGGTTAGGCTTTCTAGATAGATGAAATACATTTGCTTTTACCAATTAACTTTTGGAAATTCTATTCACTGGTAACGTTACTCCAACGTTTAGAACTACACGCCAAAGTCTTAGACCATAAATGTAATTTAATAAAAGATTCTTTTAGGCATTTTTCCTAATGCAAAACCATACTTTGAAAGCGTAGACTTGAACTGCCATTTAAGAGCTATAATACATAGATATTTCATATTCACCCAATTCAGTTCATTAATTAATTATTTTCAAAACATATGCGATTAGTTTAAATTATTTCTTCAAACTTCTTGATAATTTTTTCTTTATTTCAGAGATATGTCATTTTGTCCAACTTGTTAAGCCAAAATCCCGTTGAAATCACTGCATCTGGGAACCTATTTCGAATAAATATAAGCACCTTTACAGCGGTGAGTCCAACAAATAACTGAAAATGCCAATTACTGTGTTAAATGCTGGTGATAATTTCTTGTATTTTTGACATTGCAGGTCCTGAGTACAACTCTTACATACTTAATTGTTGTAGTGCAGTTTCAGTCAGTGGCTGATGTAGGTGTATTGAGGACGAATGCAACAATGGGAAATATAACCAACTGAAAGACACTTGACAAAACTAGGAAGATAATCCACTGTCATGGAACATTCACTCATAACATGAAATATTTCAGAATTGATTCAGTTTTTTTCATGATTGCATAGTAAGGTTGCTAATTAAAATCATTAACTTGTATTTATTGCATATGCTTATTGTTTAGATATGGTCTCTACATGGATCCAATACATTTTTTTATTAATAATTCTACCGGTAATATGCTGATAATTGACCAAAATACGACATCACCCGAAAAAACTTTTTCTTACTCCATCCATCTTACTTGAACCATGATGTAGTGTGACGAGGTATTTCATTCTGGAAATATTATTCGAAATATTTTGCTGCTAAAATTATAAAGGCTGTTTGATTAGACAGGTTCTATTCATGTAGCAGACATTTTCAATACTAATAATTCCAAGGAAATGCATGTATGGTGTGAATGATCTCCGGTTCTTAGTTATGATTTTTTGGTAGACGAAATACCTGGTTTTTTTTTTACCAAAACTAATTGAAAAACTGGTTTGAACAGCTTCCTAACTAGAAAGGATAAACATAGTGAATCAGGTCCAATCTGACCTAAAAAAAAACGACCGAAATCGTATTGTAGAGGTTTGTAAAAAAGGGGTGAAAGGGTTTAACAAGCGTTAACCACTCGTGGTCATCTGCCCGAACCCCTAAGGCCCTATGTCTGCAACAGCCAGATTCCCAGGCAGTCACCCACCCAAGTATCAATCCAGCCCAATGCTGCTTAACTTCGGGGATCTGACTAGAACCGGTGTTTCCAGCACTGCAAGGCCGTAGAGGTTTGTAATCAAGTTGCAACAATGCCCAAACGACAATTGATAGAACGTCACACTACTGTTTTCTTGCCAGACTACTTCTAGATTAACGATGCTGCAACATTGTTCGGCTACTGCAATAATGAATGCAACAATGGCAAATAATACTCTCGAAATTACGCTTGGTTATTCAATGCTGCTCTGAAACTCCTTTCTGACTTTCTTTTAAGAATACGTACTCGCTATTCGATTTCCAGTCATTTACCGGACCAAATATTAATCAAATATTCAACACTGATTTCAACACTGATTTAAACCAGCTTTTTAATTGCTGTAGCAATGGGCACAGTACTTTGTGGAACAAAACAAGAAGCCGATAAACGACGGTTTAACACGAGAAGGGACCACAAAATTCTTAGTATTCGGGAATTAGGCTGTAAACTTTAAAGCATTTAGAACTGGACGATACAAAAGTCAACTACTCAGCAAGTCAACTAGTGCAGTAGGCTTTCATTGTGATCCTGGCTACTGCCACATGGAAGTAATTATCATACACGGCAATAGCCGTGCATATATATGATTGAAGTCCTCTCTCCAGCAAAACTTAAACTATTAATTTCTCCGTTTCTATTCAATATATTTCGACCAAACTTGGCCAGATAATAGAGATCAACTTTTCCCAACTTTATACCAACTTTTATGCAATTCCGTGCAAGACTAAACGTAGGGAATCACACGTAAATTTGAAAACTGTTCACTTCTTTTTGGTGTTATTGTTCTTGTGTGACACGGTTTCAGAAAACTACTTCACCTACCTAAAATCTGAAACATGATCTTAGCCAGAAATTTCCTTGGGCTTCATCTTCAGAGTGAACACTTTTTCGATTGGTCCATCCATTCCGGAGTAACGGGTCCCTGAACGATCATTTTGATTGTTTTACATTGTTTTAACCGTTGTATTTACGGAACAATGCCACTCAGCAAAATCCAGATTCATTCTTCGTGCACGTGTTATGTCTTTGCTAAAACGTTGTTGTCTGCCAGGGCTTTCCCAGCGGGAAGAAGAAGGGCTGGGAACATTTATACGTAGTACAGGTGCAAAGTGGTGAGGTCATGTCCAAGTGCGAGTGCAAGTCCGGTGAGCTGTGTGCTGTGTGGTGCAGTGTGGTGTTGTGTGTGCGTCCATCGGGAATCTCCCAACACGAGAAAGAGGGTAGATGTGCGGCGAGGGTCAACGGATGGAGCCCAAGAGTCTGTGTGCAGTAGTGGCGCATGTTCGTGCCCACTGGAACTCTCTCTAGATGGGGAGAGAAGGTGGGTCTCAAGCAGGTGCCCACAACAAGGTCTCATGTGTTCACGATCCTGCATTGATGCTTGTGCTAGTGTGCCCGTGCCCACCGGATGGGGGAGAGAAAGTTGGAGGTGTATGTAACGGTACATGGTTTGGAAGTGGTTTGTGCACGGTTACTTTGTGTTGACTTCATGAGTTCATGTGATGCATTGTGTATTGCGAAGGTAGTGTGAGGTATGATGTGTAAGTTGTGTAGTGTAAGGACTTAGATGGGGCGTACAGCTGTAGGCCATGGTTCCAAATAAAATATCGTGACAGAAAGAATCCGTGTTTCAGCTAAATGCATATATATAGATATAAACCAAACTAAACTACGTTGTTAATTTCGAGGCCTCTGCCCTCGAAATTAGCAGTTAGAAACGATATAATGGCATATTTATTTCGTAGATGCAGGCTTTCAGAGCGGAGTTGAATTGTTTTAAAGTGGTTAGCAACAATCGACTGCATGCATAAGCCTTTGTTGCGCGACACCATAGACGTAAAAAAGGTACACGGATTACAAATGAAACCGTTAAATGTGCCGTAAAAAAAGGGGTTATATGATTGAAGTTACACTTTACTTGTTAAAAGGTACACGGATAAAGATTGATGATTTTTAATTGAAATAATCAAATGTACAGTTGAGAAATTTGCATCTGATTAAGTGCTGTTGTGCTTTACCAATCATATATTTAAAACGTAAAGCACAACAGCACTTACACTGATGCAGTTATATGAACTGTACGTTTGATTATTTCAATTAAAACTCATCAATTTTTATCCGTGTACCTTTTAACAAGTAAAGTGTAACTTCAATCATATAACCCCTTTTTTACGGCACACTTGACGTTTTTATTTTGTAATCAATATGATGTCTGTGACTCAAGTTGCTAAACTTTCCAAACACAATACAAATCGGAAACATACTCTCCATTAATTTTTATTTCGTACTTTATTTTATTTTATTTTTTTCACACTAGATTAATGTTATAAACATAAAAATGTTACAGCAGAGATAGAATTTTTTGCCAGAAGAATCAGAAAATTTTAGTATGTAATGTTTATGCCAAAAAGTGGACAATTCAAACATAAATAATGGTAAGAGAATGTCTGAAACACTTGGTAAAATCGTGGATGGTGTCACAGGTGCAGTAAACCCAAGGGTGATAAACTTTGAAAAATAATTTGCTTCCTGACATTCAGTCAACAATATCAAGTGCTCATCGGCAAGAGGTTGGGAGGCAACGCTTCCCCAACGGCAAAAAAAAACACGGTGTTGGCGCCTTCCTGACAGGAGTACTGCTAGGAGTGGGAGTGATTCCATAAGCCAAGAGTGGTGGCAGAGGGACAGGGTGCCTCCCTTTTTCTCTGGCACGACTCCTAGCTTTCATAGACCACTTTTAGCACTAATCCTGTCAGGGAGGCGTTCAGATTTCACTTTGGGGGGGAGGGGTGGGGAGGGTATCGCGGAAGCACTACTCTTCCCCAACAACACGATGGTGACTATGTCGGGGAACAGCTAGAAGCTTTCTGGAGACACGCATTGGAGAAAGTACATAAAAAAAGTTGCCAATGTGGTTGACTGTCGTTGCTACTAGATCGTAAAACTCCAAACGTTTGTAATGTTCCCAACAACGTTTGGTTACATTTGTAATTTTCTAGTATGCACTTCGTAAGCTTGTTAAACTCTTTCCCTCACTAGTTAGCTGTTGACTGAGTGACAGCACGTAAATTATTTATTATTTTTCAAAGTTTACTGCATTTAATGGGGGTTTAGGCAAGCCTCATTTAGGTAACGTTTGTAATATTTCATTGTGACTTTGAATATTGTAACATTTATAATGCATTCACTTCTGTTAGTATGGGGAAACTAAACCAACTACAAGAGCCGTAGTTCATTCCCGGTTTAGGTAATTTGTACCCTGTAATGATTGCGGAATTTCTTGTTGGTCAAAGCAACCAAATTATCTGTAAGCAAAGCATGTTCTTACTATCTTGTTTGTTTATTGTGTCAGTTAATAAATAGATCGCAGGGAATGCGATTTGTTAAAGGAGAAAAAACTGGCATATCAATGCTTATCATTCTTCTTTATTTTTCTTTTGAACTGCAGAACAGAAAATAAAATAGGAATGATTGAAATTCCTTGAGTAATTTTACGTAATTAACGATTATTTGAGTTCAAAGTTTTGGCAACGAAGCACACCACTATACTATCCGCCAGGAAAGAAGACTTTCCTTATATGATCATTTTATCACTACTAATCTTTCATGGAAAAAAGTGCGCCTTGCCTCTATACTATATAACTGCGTCGTCGTGGCAACGCGGTCAGACCAACAACAATGGCGTCGCTTTCCGATCAAGTTCGTGTCAGCAAGAAAGAGTAAACTCTCCACAGTCAAGCTAGGGGTGTTATTTGGAACGTTTTTCAATATTTCAAGAGTCAAGGGGAATCTATCTCTATTTGTGATTTATTGAGTAGCACTGCGTCAGCTACACATGTGTCGGTTAAAACAGTGCAAAGAATTACGGACGCTGGAAAGTTAGGCTGTTCAACAATCGACCCCGTCACGGAAGCTGCCGCCGGTCCTTCGTTCACCGCGCCGATCACCGACTTGGACAAGTTCGAGTTGTCTTGTCAGAGCTACTGTAAGTGAAATTCACCAAGCAGACGATTATCCTACCATAGATTCGGTTCATTCTAAATTTGTTGCGAGGACCGGATTTGTAAGCAATAAAACCTCTCTCAGTTGTATTCTGCGCAGTAAGTTAAAAATTAGGTATGGCAAGATCAACGCACGTAAATTTTCTATTGAACGGCCCGATATTATTTCGCATCGTCATTGTTATTTGCGGAAAGTAAGACAGGTACGGACAGCAGGACCGCTTATTTATCTTGATGGAACGTGGGTAAATGCACACCATGTAGAGAGAAACACTGGCGTAATGATGATTTAAAAATTTGTGGACGCTTGATTCCAACGGGGTAAGGAAAGAGGCTTATTTTGTGTCATGCCAGCAGTAGCACAGGATTCGTACCGAATACCAAGATGTTATTTCACTCCGGTGATTACCAGCACATGGCCAAACTGTATTGCCAGCCTACCATTGCGACCACGACTCTATCGAACTCATTTGGGCACAGGTGAAGGAAGACGTACGCAAACATAAATCATTTACACTGGCCGAAATGGAGAAACATACTACAGCCACGATTCAAGCAGTTTCTCCGCGCCAAGCTGTCGACGCGCCATTAAGCCTCATCCCCCCCCCCCCAGTTTCTCCAAACAATTGGGAAAAAAGCTGTGACCACGTCGTGGAAATTGAAAAAGCTGTATTGGGAATCCGATCACTTGGTCGAGGAACGAGTGGAACCGCTCATCATTTCGACGGTAGAGAGTGACAGCGATGAAGAAACTGACTAACAGGTTTTCATACTTCGCCATTTTTCCCTTGACTAGAGAAATGAAACCTCCCAAAAACAAACCCCTGCCTCATTGTTCAGCATTCGTTACACGTAATGCTCAGTCCTTTTTAGGAGTACAACCTAAAACGGTCCTCTTCTGGCGAACCAAATGTCGAAAAGAGAATTCTATTGCTTTTTTATTATTAGTAAAATAAGGATTGTTACCCAAATAAAAAAATTTATTGAATAAAACAGCTATAAGCATATCAGTATTTTAGGAGCAAAATGATAGTCAGAGCTCAATAAAAAGTTTAATCAGAAAAAAGTTTTGTGCATCCTTATGCAAGGATGCTGGGTGTAATCTTTAAAAGTTAAAAGTGGGGGGAGGGGGGGAATATTCTCCTTACTAAGCGTTGTTTGCTTGCATCCGCACATTCCCAAATACGGTAAACAAACTATAAGATCTTTGGGTAAATTAGCAACAACAAAAAAAAAGTAACACTTTCAAAAAAAAAAAAAAAAACCCCCCCCCCCCCCCCCCCCCCCCCCCGAAACACGTCAGCGGTAGCCCCTAGGTGGCAAAAGTGTATAGCCTGTATTAGCATCAAACATAATTGTACTAAATTCATCTTTCAACATTTGCAAAAGTTACTAGTAAGAAGAATAGCCTACGATTTATTGTGTTAGGCTAAATACACTATCAAGATGCAGCGAAAATAATAAGAAAAAGGCTTGACAGCGTGGGGGAGGATGCCCCTTCCCCTTCTCCATTTTCCTCCCAAAATGTTAGCCGATGGTTTTGCTACATTCACTCAAACCAACCTAGGCTAATGTTGCAAAAGCTACGGGCGTATAGAAATGTTATTTAATCTTGGTGACCGCATATTTAATCTTGGTGACCGTATATTTAATCTTGTTGACCGTATATTTAATCTTGGTGACCGTATTGCTGGCTAACCAAACAGTCGAGGAGTTGAGATTGTCCCATCCCGTTCCGTTCCCCTCGCCCTGTAAAACTGCCCCGACGTCAGTTATTACTTGTCAAGAAGTGCTGTTAATGATTCAACCATTTTAACGTAAAAACTGGCTAGAACCATTGGATTTTAAAGGTACATGTCTCTCGGTTGGCTTTCCCGTAATACTCACTTTTGCAATATTATAGTTCATATGCGTGAAAATGATGCAA
>JAHWFP010071392.1:0-15095 GCA_023313725.1 Lithobius niger
AAATTTTAAAACGTTCACCTTCTAAAGTTAACTTCCAACTTATTAAAAAGCAACAATTTTTTTTGTTAAAGACTGTCACTTACGCAAAACCAAAAATCGTCCAAGTTCCACAATTCAAACTTGCAAATTTTCGACTATCTGCTGATAGTCTTCTTCAGGCAAGTTCAGGCAAGAGTCACGAGGCCTGCACAACAACAACAACCACGATTTTTGGTTTTGCGTAAGTGACAGTCTTTAATATGAACTTCGACCAAAGTAAAATTGCCGAATTAGCGGTATTTTTGAATTTTTTTTGTTTTGCGATGTTTCGTCCACTATGTTATTGTTCGCGACGTTGGGCACACTTTTAGCAGCAACAATGAGTGTAGGCAGAGTGGGTAATTGGGTAGGTATTATAGGGATTAAAACAGGATTTACCAACTCGTGCAGGGGAGTGGCACATGAAGTGTTTTACCCCCAGAATATCGTTCCCAGTTAAATTCTTGCATAGTTGCGACTTTGACTAACTGGATGGTGGGCACGTTGATGACGTCGCCTAATGGGTTAGTTGGTGGTTCCATGTGGGTGCCTTGTATCTTCTGGCGCCTGGTGAGTGGTCCGAGTGAAAGCAGCTGCTGCTTGGGAATACATGTCTCGAAGGAAGTCTGAAGTGAAGGTGGTTTCGAACTGCCATGAGGCAGCCTATAGGATTTCTTCTAGAGAAATTTGGTTGTAGGCTGCTCAAGAAGCCGAGAGGTCTCAAATCATGTGGGCAATCTTTCTGACGTTTTCAGAGGTTGTGGTTACATCTGTGTTCTGAGGAAGCAATCATGGCTAGATTAGCTTGATCTGTAAGGGAGGAATAAATCCATGTGGCCTTCTTTCCACTTTGGATAATTAGTAGTATTGAGGTAGCAACGTAGGGCTCCAACAGGGCACTGTAGTCTCACTTGTGAGGGGACCAGAGCTGGAATCGTAAAGGACGTGGATGCTAGGGGCTTTGCTCGGAAGATGGTTGGGGAAGAAGTCTAACAGCGCTGTAGGTGGGTCGAAGCGCAACAGGAAGACAGCCTCGAGAGTAAGGATAATAATAATAGTACAATACTAAGAGACCTACGAAGCTTGACCTAGGGGTTCGTAGGGTTCCTTGAGGAGGCTTCTAAGTACTAAGCGAACGAGAGAAGGTCCCAATGTGGAAATGGCTTACTCGTGACAGGTCTTCTACGGCGAAAGCTTTGATGAAACTGGTGATTTTGAAGTCCTCCCCACCACAGAAGTGTGTCTCGCAACTCTTGCTCGAACAGCGTTAATAGCCAAATGGAAAAGATAGCTGACATGATCATTCCACAAGAAAAAAGATGGTTCAAGCACTTGGCGAGTTGAACTACAGTTGGAGCCCGGGGATTAGCTTCGTGCTACTGCCTAGCGATACCATAGAAGCCACATGCTTTCATAGACATAGATCTTACGTTTTGATTCTCGGAGGCAGTAGATGACGCGGTTGGCACCAGCTCCGAAAGGCTGTCTGCCTGGAGAAGCTATATTATAGTAGCCATGCGAGACATTTTAGGACTGTTAGTACTTGGTGTACGATCCTTCCTTTCTTACTTCTGGGAGAGCAGCTCCTTCTCCATGGGTAGTGTTCTTGGGTAATACACTATAAGTTCTCGAAGAGAAACGAACTACGGTTGGCCAGGCCAATCCTGAGCGATGAGGACGAATGTTCCATCCGTGTTTGTGACCATCTCCAAAACTTGTGGCAGAAGGACCTATGGGGGGAAGATGTAGGCGAACATCTGAGCCCACGATGCTGTCAGTTCAGCCGTCTCCCAGGCTTGAGGGTGTGGGAAGGGCTCATGTAGTTTGACACACGGTGATTGGAGCTCGCGGCAAAGAGGTCGATCATCAGGGTTCCCTAGAGGGCGAAAATCCTCTTTCACACCAAAGACTTGAAGCGACCAGTCCATGGTTGGGACTTGCCTTGACAGCTGGTCCGTAATTACATGTCAGTTTCCTGAGAATGGAGCAATGGTATGTTAATTTCGAGCAGGATGGCGAGACGGAATATCTGGTTTGCCTGAAGGTGGAGGTTCGAAGAGTGGATGTCAATGTTGAGCTTGTGTTCCTCTTTAGTCCACAAACCCTTAAGAGCGTTTAGGTGTTGGTGTGGGTACACCATACAGTAATGGACGGATCCATGATAAGGCGTTCCTCTTCCCTGATGGGGACTTACTGCAGCCGTGTTTGTGGGGTCACACTTTGGAAAACTTTGGGGTCTCTAGATCCTGATTTGATACGTGTTACGCCTGGTTTCTAGTGCGGAGAGTGCACTATCCATGAGCCGTGGGGAATAAAGTCTACCACAGCATCTAGGAGATCGATGGCCTTAAAGAGGGCCCTTAAGGAGAAGTTCTGGTGAGTAAGAATATCGATGACTCCTTTTTCTACGAACAGAATCCTCTCCAGGCACGGGTGAATGGTGTATCCTGATCCTGAATATCAAAGTAAGCTCTAAGGAAGATGAAAGCTTTCATGGGCTGCCTCTTTTGCCTCAAAGCGTCTTTTGGTTGACGCTGAAGCTGAGCTTGAACAACACGTCTGTCATAGTCTGGAGCTCTGAGAGGACTTTCTTGGGGCCTAGTCACCTAAATAGGCATACCGCCTCTGAAGCCTCCGGAAAGAAGAGTTTGCAGAAAAGGTTTTGTGATGGAGGTGAAGCCCCTTGGAGCCGTTGTTAGTTCGAAAGGGAGGACCTTGAAGCGATAAGACTTGTCCGTTGAGGAGAAATTTGAAGAGACGAAGCACGTCGAGAGGGAAGTGGACATATGCGTTCTCCAGGTAAAGGGAGCGTCTATTCCCCGGGCTGGGCTGAGTTTTGAATTGAATTTAGTCTCCATTTTAAAACTTGAGTGGTTGATAAATTTGTTTAGAAACTGCAGATTGCAGAACAGACTTCCCTCCCGTTTTCTTTGGAGTGAGAAGGGTGGGACTGTAAAAATCTAGGTTTGAAGAGTCCTGATAGATCTCGACATCGCTTTTCTGGAAGAGGACTTCTACTGCTAGGAGGAGCAGCTGCATTAGCGGCGTGACCTCAAGTCCCCACTGCTCAGTTAAGAAATGCATTTCTTAAGTAAGTAATGGGAACTTGGGAGAGGTGAATCAAGCAGATCAGCGCTCCTAATACTGGAGGCAACGACGCATGCAAAATTTGAAAGACGATTCCGTGAGCGGTGATGTCAGAAGGGCCCAAAGCAATCCCCTTAGAGCCTGATGAAGAAAGTTGCACATCTTTCGAAAATTTGTTAGACTTTGGTCTGTCTTCTTTGTGAAAGTGGGCGTTTTTACTCTGAAGTTGTTTGTTTGTTGTGTTTCACAGTATGAATGTTAACGTTTTCCGGAATACAAGAGAGGCATATTCCCCGCAGATTTCAAAAAAAGTTCGTGCAATTTTGTTGTCTTTGGCTTTTAACCTTGCCTGCATGTTGCATGTTGCATGTTGGTGAGCATGTTGTTCCAAGCTGTTTGGCCATTCAGCTTCGTGCGGCTGTTTGGCCATTCAGCTTCGTGCGGGAGGTGTGCACACGCCATCGCCGCGAACGCTGTCTTCCAGTTTTTGTGTGCGCGAATCAGTGATTGCCTTTAGAATGAGGCCGCTGCAGACGAATGTGTGAATGTTGGAGCGTTTTCTTGAGCGAACTGTGGATGATGGATTGTGGAATCGATTTCAGGAGTTTATAAGGAGGCTTCGGGAGTGGACCTGGGATGTTATCAAAAAACGGCACTTGAAAAACCTTGAGCAGTTGGGTGTGCACCGGGTGTGATATGAGGTGGCGCTGGGTAGGCTTGGTGAAGATGGAGGTAGCGAGGGTGGACATCCTTATGTGGTGAATGCTTCGGGTGTTACACTTTCGGACGAGGAGATGAGCGTCTTGATGTGGATATGAAGTTTGTGCCAGTTGAGTTAGGACGGAACGTGGGAGTGAGGGCGAATTTGGCATCTGATGTTGAGCAGTTACTGAGTGGCTACATGTGGGCTCCTGGAGTTCGGTTGAAGCTACAGCAGTTTGTGTTTAAGTTGAGGAAGAAGGCAGTATTGATTGTCGAGGGGGGTATGAAAGATCGAGAGGTGGAACATCAACGCCCTCATCCAGCGTCAGATGAAAGACACGTTGTCACCCTTGTTGAACTTGGTCCGCAAAAGTGACCGACTTTTCATTTTCTAAAAGTTCCTTGGAAGTCGTCTTTAAAAAGTTAAAAGAAGCCTGAAACTGCCTTGTTACACCGTGGGTACGCGTTGAAACCGTGGCTTGTCCAGCGAAGGGTGCTGCTTGGGTGAACTGCCTAGCCTCGGCGACGACAGATCTGACGTTCCGACTAAGCGAAGGGAATTCTCGGTGTGATGAAGAGGCCGAAGGACATCAAAGTGGGTAAGCCCATCTAGGCGGGAACGCAGAACCATGCCGGGAAGCATCAACCGCAGGCAGAAAAAATACCAGGCGAGGACAGTTGGTGGATGTGCAACAAAGATCCAATGGCTGCAGTGAAAGCAGTGATTATTGGACGTAGCGGAGGGGATGAAGGGGACGAAGGGGATGATGGCAGCCAAAGGGACCATTGAGGCAAAGGCTCAGAAGACGAGGATGAGCCAGACAATTAGCTGAAGGTCTTGGGTGCCAGTTTGAGAAGCTTGCAGGAGTATTGTTACTCAATTGGCCCTCAATTACATCAATAAAAATTAAAAAGCGGCTATAGAATGTTAACTTTTAGAACTAACAGGTTTACGGTTTTATAAGTTTTTTGTGGGATTATGACAACTGAGAATTAGCCTATTTTCTTAAAGCAAATTGTTGGCAATCTCCAATACCCACACCTTTCCATCATATGTTCGGTGGAGGGGGCGGGTGCGGAATGACATAACCCAATTTTATTCCTTTCAAGAAATTATCTTACAGAAAAACCAACCCTTGATCTTACAGCATACATTTCCCACTGCAATCCACTTAGTGGTCATCGCAGCTAGCAGACTTCAGCCAAGTTGTAATAAGGCTAATCTGAATAAAAAAGGGATGCTTCAAAGTCCCTACCAGTCAGTGCTGGATAGGGTAGTGTGAGAGACTACCAAGCCCCTTCACAGCTATTGGACCTAGGTTCTAGCGTATTCTGGACGTTATCTTGCCCCCCCCCCCCCATGACATTGAAGGGTTCCGTTTAGAGTCCGCGTGCCTTAGACGCCTTTATTTTTCAAAAAAGTATAGTTAAGGATTAAAATTAAGTTGGCTTATTAATACAAGCAATTTGCATCAGATGCCATTAGTTCTCGACAAAGTTAACAGTTGAAATGATCAGTTTCCAGTTTTTTTTCTGGCAAAACCTATACATGTACTTTGAAAATGGTTAAAAGCAATGTAATATCTTGCTTAGATCACAAAGGAAAAGGTATGATACCAGGTGATGTGGACTAAATTAAAAATCCAGGACTACAAACAAATTATACAATACACTAAGCAAAACAAGAAATAAAAAATTAATTATTCACAAATTACTAGTTTTTAAACCTTACCCACTAGAAACTGTTGATAAAAATGCTTGGGAACCAGCAACTCGTACGGCTCCTTCCAATAAACCTAAGAGTTCAGAACCATAGTTACAGTCATACTGCTTTTCTTTGCCTAATTCAGCCATTTCGTAATAGTGAAGCTGTCGCATAAGCAATGGAAACATCTCTCTGAATGGAAAAATTCACAACATGTATTGAATGCAGTACAGATTTATACGACTATTTCCAAAAGAAGTAAACTTACACATATTCTTCAGCCCCCAACCCATACAACAACAAAATTCTCCATGCACGATAACTTTCCAATCCAAGATACAATGCTTCTTTCGTTGGGAGATCCGAAGAACTGTAAATAAAACATACATACTTATAATGTATGAACTAAGGCGTCACCGATACCAATACTGGATCGGATTGGTTGCTGATATTATCGGTTTCGGCAACTTTCACGGATATATTGATATCGTCTTGTTCGGGCCGGATTCCCAGACGATACAATTGGGAACGTAATTAACTTAACCTAAATTAATCATGAACACTTCAATGTCTTAAACTCAAGTAATCATGCACACAACGGACTCCGAGCGGTTTCAAGTTTCAATTCACAAAGGTTTATTTATGATTACTTCACAAGACTGTCAAATTGACCAAAACTCAGGGGGTCCCTAAGGACTTATTATGGTAGCGATTCACAAATCAATACTTTGGTTACGTTACTTCCAGACGATTAAATAAAATAGTTATTATGTCTATATAATTGTTTATCGTGACACCATGTTAAACACTTATACTTTCATAAGAACACAAGGCAAACACTTTGGCTAGGCTTAGTAGACCAATTAATTAATTACTGGAGTGGCATATTAAGTGGAACTATTATACTTAACTTATAATGTTCTGTGATCTATGGATGCTGCTGCTGACTGCACCCGGTGCAGTGGATGTGGACTTCCCCTCTCCACTGCTTGTTGACTTCCTTCAATTATTCGACTAACTGACTGCTATAGTTTTCAAGTATTAACTATTGGAATTATTGCTGAGCTCAAAACAAACGTCTAATACCCCGTTCGGAGCGCAAGCTTTTAATTCGGAATCGAATTCCGAATTGAGAGACATGCGGGTCGAATCCGGATTAGTTTGCTAGACCCCGTTCGGAGCGCAAGAGAGAAAGCACGACGAAAACGGGTTAGTTGTTAGTTTCTCAACCGCTCACCAGAACACGCCATTGTCGCTTAACTAACGGATTCGTGCTTGTACCACCACTCACACCGTGGCGCCACCAGCCCGTAAATCGTTTCATTTTTTAAATTTTTAAATAATAGATGCTGGCATTCGTATAAACTCTCCTTGAAAATTAGTGCGTGCTTCCTTTGTTTATCGCGAGGCGTATTTGAGTAAACAGTAAACGAAACACGATGCCACCTGGTGATGAAATGTTGCTAATTCGGAATTCAACCCACATTTGTGTCCGGAGCACACACTCAAGTGAAGTGAAGCGAAGCGAATCGTGTTCGACCCACCAACTGATGCGGATTACTTTAACTCGGATACGACCCTCTTTACCTCGGATGTGTCCACCCCCGTTCGCAGCGCATTTAACATTTAATCCGCATATATGCGGATATATGCGGGTTAAAGATGCGCTCCGAACGGGGTATAACTCTGAAGCTGGCTGGCTGGTTCTCTCTGACAAGAAAAAACCCCTGCTGTTTCTCACACCTGTGTGTAACGATGTCATAGTTAAAGGGACCACTCTAATTGGTCCTGTGGGTCTTTAAACTCCACCCATCCCAAGAGTTACGGCTGCAGTGTTGGTTCTAGTATGGTTGACACTAATCAGGGAATATGCTGACTACATTACTAAGGAATGGATGCTACCCGTTGGCATGCACCTCCCTCTCCTGACTTAGGAATGTGACACCTCCCCTCCTACCTAGTTGAGAGTGGCCTTGGGCCACTTTGTATGCTGAATACTTCTTCCAACTGTGGTCTACTAATGCCTGCCTTAATTCAACAGAATAAAATACCAAACTTAAGAAATTAATAACAACACAACTAATAAAGATATGAACCTGGCAATTTCACCTACATGCTTCTACAATTAAAGCCTTTCTGTCATAAGCTTTACATAATTAATGAAGGATGCTTAAGTATTCAATATTATGGATGTATTAATATGCATGAATATTAATTATTAGAAATTAGCATAAATTAGCTGACGAGTGCTATCACAATATCATAACAATATTGATAACTCTGGAACCGTTAGAGATTACGACATGCGGTTCATGGCATTTTGCTCAGGAAATCATTAGCACAGGAAATCTTCCTAGCTATATTTTAATTGTTGGTTACTATTTAAAAAAAATTTATTTTAATAATTATTGAGCTTTTGAAGAAAACTACACCACCTATAAAAACATAGGGGTTAAATTTTGAATATCGCTATTGGAACCGGTATCGGCAAAATTTTTTAAACTGGATCAATATCGGACAGGTAATCGGTTCAGCCTTAGTATAAACACATGAACACATGCAATGGTACAACCTACTACTACAAGATCAAATTATGTAGGAGAATTTTCTTAACACATGCTACTACAAAAAAAATTTAAATAGCACTGGATTCTTGTGGCTAGGACATACCCTCTCCCTAGTTCCGTGCAACCTGCAAACACATCCTTATTTGCAACATTTACATACGTTTCAGTTAGGGATGTGCGATACTCGAAAAATCCGAGCCGAGTTGAAACTTGTACTCGAACTCGGCTCGCTGCTCACGTCCATACTCGAAAAACTCGAATCCGGTGAAAATGTGATAACTTTGTCAATATTTGACCGATTTTGACATTCCGATATACCAAATTGATCATCTTGACGAGAGCTTTCCAGTGGTGCAGATTAAAAGTCAATAGCTCAAACCATTTTCAAGTTATATCCTTAAAACTGGAAAACCATGGCCCACACAGCCAACTAAGCACCATCTTTGTTCCTATTATATTAAGAAATTAAAGGGAAAATTGCAAATAAAATATTTCCATCAAATACTCGAACTCGGCTTGATACTCGATTCTTCTGTTGCAAACTCGGCTCGGCTCAACTCGAATTAAAATTTTTCTACTCGCACATCCCTAGTTTCAGTACATGTAGCAAAACCGTCTCATGCATAGGAAAAAAACAGGAAAATAAAGGCATTCGCAACATTTACACACGTTTGAAATGTTGCAAAAGTGAGTACTGCAGGAAAGGCAACATGAAGGCACGTGCCTTTAAATTAGGGTTGGGACGGAAGTTGTACGTTTTAACGTTTAGCACTTTACGTTTATTTCTAACCGAAAAAATGGGAAGAGGGCACTAAATTTGTTAACATTTTATTGCATGGTGTCAGTCTTATGTTTCGTTTCGCATCATACTTAGCTTTTTTTTTATTAATTATTTTATTCTGATTGGGTAGCCATAAATTTTATTTATATAAGGTACAGTAAAACCTCAGTTATCCGAACTGAAGTTTTACTGTATCCGATTATCTTAACTGCTCTTGGCCAAAAATACTGAAAAACTTCGGCCAAAGAAAACGCTACACTTTCTGAACTGGGCGATCTTGGAATGCTGACAGCCACTGGTTATTCTTCTGCAGTATTTTTACCAACTCTGACATTTAAAAAAAAACATTTTGCCGGCCCTCGGACTGGCCGGCTAAAAATGGTTTCTTTTTTGCCTAAAACATACTTAACCTGATAATTTAGCATTACATTGTCCTCAATGGAATGTTTCCCTGGAGGTTTTACGGTTGTGTGTATCCGCCTGCTTGCATGTTCCCACTGCGCTGCGCGACGCAGTCCTCCTCTATATATATATAAAGCGGCAGCATGGGCGATGTCAGCATTCATTTTCCTCTCAATCTGTCAGGCGGTGACTCGAGAGAGGAGGCAGGGTGGGCCCTTGGTTAAGTATGTTTTAGGCAAAAAATAAACCATTTTTAGCCGACCAGCCCGACAGCCGGCAAAATGTTCTTTCTTGTTTTGCCAAAACATATTAACCTGATAATTTAGCATCATTAGCTGACCTCGTCAAACGTGGTGGCGGGCACTGGTCTGACGGGGCGCCCCGGGATGCAAGCAGGCTTCTCCCAAAAAATTTCGTAGGGTTTGGTGGCCCTGATAGGACCGTTTGTTTTATGGGTTCTTGCTTCCTTCTATGGATGGTTTACTTCTTCTATGGGTGGCTTGTTTCCATCTGGGATGGCTTGCTTCTGCTTCGTTCTGATTGTGCTTAAGGGGGCTTGACCACAGTTCTGGCTGCGACGATTGGTCCCAGCCGGTGTAGTCCTTTTTCTTCTCTTGACATGTTCCTCAGGTAGTGGGAGGTAAATGTCATTGAGTGTCGCCAGGAATCTGCCTGTAGGATTTCTTCTAATGTGATGGCGTTGTGGTGTGCCCATGACGTAGAGATTGCTCTGACCTCGTATGCCGTTGCTCTTTCCCTGCTCAAGTTTGCCTTGTCGTAAGCAACGTGGATGGTTTTCCTAATCCAGCGAGAGATCATTGCAGCAGAAGTTTCCCCTGTTTGGAGGCCTACTGGTAAGAAGAGTTGGTTTCTGCCTCTGCGGATGTCCTCGTGTTGGGTACGGGTGAGGTAGAAACGAAGTGCCCGGATCGGGCAAAGTAGTCGTTCAGGTTTGTCTCCTGTTAAGTTGGAAAGGGCTGGGAACGTGATTGGTTTGGGTGGTTCCGATGGTTTTTGTGTTTTTGCACGAAATCCTGTTCTTGGGTGAAGTGTAACAGATGTGAAGTTTGGACCAAAGATGCAGAAGGCAGGATCTGTGGAGAGTGCTTGTATTTCGGAACAGCGAGCGCTTGCTGCGAGTGTTACTAGGAAGACGGTTTTCCTGGTTAGGAGGTGAAGGGAACTGTCTTGCATTGGTTTGTAAGGGGCTTCTATTAGTGATTGTAGCACGATTGATAAGTCCCAGTCCGAGACGAGTCTTTTTGTTGTGGGGCGATCGTTTTCGAAGGAACGGAGAAGCGCTGAGATTCGGTAGTCTTCGAGGAGATTGATTTTAGCAGCTGCCTTGAAGACTGAGTTTAGGGCTGATCGGTAGACAAGAATTGTTGAGCCTTTGAGTTTTTCGATGTCGAAAAGGTCAGTGAAGAATCTTAGTAATTCAGGCAAAGCGGGATTGATTGGATTAATTTCCCTTGCGTAACACCAATGAAACCATTTGGTCCAGTGGCTGTCGTACATTATGTTTGCTGAATCCCTTGTGGCTTTTGAGGCGATTCGGATGGCCTCGTCTTTATGAATTCCTGTCTTTTTGAGGAGTTTGATGATAGTAGCCACGCCTGAATGTTTAGATTTGCCAGGTTTGGGTGGAGTTTTGAGCCCTTTTGTGGAGACAGAAGATCTGGGAGAAGAGGGAGGCTTCTTGAGGTGTCGACTAGGAGAGATAGTAGGTGTGGGAACCATGCTGCTGACGGCCATAGGGGGGGCAATGAGCAGGAAGAGGCTTTGGCTTTCCTCGGTATGCCAAGGCGTCGACTGCCATTGCATGGTTGTCCGGCATCGGGCTGAATGGCGAAGTCTGGCATTGTGCTTCGTGGTGAATAGGTCTATCATTGGTGTTCCCCATATCTTGAAGAGATAATCGCAAATGGATTTCTTGAGACACCATTCTTCTGTTGGGGATGATCGGCGAGAAAGAGCGTCTGCGATCACGTTCCTGTACCCCAGAATGTGGAGGGGAAGAAGTGTTATGTTGTTCGTGATGCAAAAATTGAGGATCTCGGAGGTCAGGTTGTGGAGTAGTCTGGATTTGGTTCCACCTTCTTTCCTTATGTAAGCCAGTGCTGTGGTGTTGTCTGCTTGGACTTGGATTACTTGGTTTTTGATGAGTGGGAGGAAGTGAAGTAGGGCTAGTTGGATTGCCCGTAGTTCGAGGAAGCTGATGTGGTGATTTTTGTCTTCCTGCCAAGATCCTGAAGTTTCCAGGTTGTTCATGTGGACTCCCTAGCCGTAGTTTGATGCGTTGGTGAAGATGAGTCGGTTGGGGGTTAGTTCCTGAAGTGGTACTGACTTGGTTAGGTTTGTCACATCTGACCACCAGAGGAGGCTTTCTTGGGGAAAGTCTTCGTAAAGGGGAACTGTTGGTCTGGGTTGAGAAGTGGGCTTGACCAGTCGTCGATCCGGAGGTGGTGAAAGGGTCTTACCATCCAGCGTCCGTATGGAATTAGGCTTGCCATCGAGTCCATTTACCCGATGAGGGAGTTCAGTTCTCGTAGGGAGAAGGTTGCTTGGTGTTGAAAGCGGCGGATATGGTGTAGGAGGTCTTGGATTCTTTCGAGAGATGGTGAGATTGTGGCCGATGACAGATTGAATGAGGCGCCTAGGAACGTGAAAATCCATTGTGGAGTGCGGCGTGACTTGGATTGGTTCAAGCCGAATCCTAGCTGATTTAGGAGTAGAATTGTTTCGTCCCTGTTCTGTTCGAGGCGGCAGGGGTCTTGATTGTGGAGAACCCAATCGTCAAGGTATGCGCTTGCTTGGATTTGTTTTTGGTGTAGGTGGCCGAAAATTGGTTTTAGAACCATGGTAAAAATCCTTGGTGCAGCGTTCAAGCCGGAGGGCAGACAGCGGATTCGAAGACCTGGCCGTTGTAGATGAAGCGGAAGTATTTTGTTGAGGATGGGTGGAGAGGTATGTGTAGGTAAGCATCCTCTAGGTCGATAGAGACTGTCCAGTCGTTTTGTTTGAAGGATTGGCGAATGGTTTCCAATGTTTTCATTTTGAAGTGGGGATTGTCGATGTATTTGTTTAGTGGTTTCATGTTGAAAATGAGCCTTAGGCCTCCCTGTTTTCTTCGGTCGGGTTAAAATGGTGCTGTAAAAACCCGGGCCTGGGTTGTGGCGTTTGACGATTGCCCTTTTCGCGACAAGGAGTGCGATCTCGGACGAAAGGAGTTCGGAAACTGGTGATGTGAAGTCTTTTGGAGGGGAGTTTGCTAGAGGTGGATGTGATAGAAACGTGGGGCGAAAGCCCTTCTTAATGATTAAAAGGATTTCGGTGTTGTGGGTTAGCCTTTTCCATGCTGGGTAAAAGTGGCGAAGTCTTGCACCGACCAGGAAGCAGGAGAGCCAGGGGCAGTCATTGTTTTCGGTTGGAGCTGCAGCCGCCGGGCGATGAGTAACGGCTGCGGCGGTTGGGAGTTGCGGCTCGCTTTTGTTGGGACCTTTGGTTGGGACGGGAGCGAGTTTGTTGTTCAGACCGAAAGGGTTGGTTCTTCTGGCTGTTTGGATTGTCCTTCCGTCCTTCCGACTCTGATGGATTGGATGGTTTATACCAGTCTTCTGATGGCGTTCGGAGTTTGCTTGTTTTGTAAGAACCAAAGGACGATTTCTCTTGACTAAAAGGCTTAGGTTTGCGAGAGACGTCAAGGTAAGGTGCTAAGGTTGGAATTAGGCCACGGAAAAGGGCGTCCGACTCATGAATCGGCTGGCTCCGGAGTCGGTGTCAGGTTGACTCGTTTAGGTTGTTGGTGGATTTAAGAGCTGCTTCTATCAACAGGAGTGTGTTGTTAAATAAGGCCCGAGTTGCCCAGTTCAGGGAATAGTAGGGCCTTTTGAAAAAGTTGGGTGGTGAAAGGTTGCGAATTTCTTCGGGACTGGTGTTGGCAGTGAGTTTCTCGCACAGTGCATTGACTGCCGTGTTTCGTCGGCTTGAGAGGCGGCGCGAAGGCTCATGCGTAAGCACTTGTCGTTGTCGTAAAGGACGAAGGAAGGGACCTCAATTCGTTTGGGCATGACGAGGGCAGAGCCGAAATCCATCTTGACTTCACTACATACAAACTCGCATTCCGGGTAGGTGTCGAAATTTCTTGGATTCGTGGCACCGTCGCCAAAAGTTCGGAAAAAACTTGACTCGCGGCCGGGTGCAGGAGGTTCCGTATCAAGTTGTAAAGGTTCGCCCTTGCCCAACAGAGCGCCGCCGTTCCAGAGGAGGCATGTAAGAAGCGTTGTCGACTGTTCCAGGATACTGCGGGGCTTTGCGTCTTTGTCGCGAAGGGCATATCCAAAGCCGGTCTTGAGGCCACGATTGATAATGGGGCATCGGCGGATTGGGACGGTTTGTACAAAAAACAATCTGGAACCGTCTCTTCTACCGTCTTGAGTAAAGAGGCGAGGGGAATGGTTGAATCTTCCATGTTGTCCTCCGTGAACTGGATGTGTCTGGCAGGTGTAGAAGATGTCACAACATCCTGTGTCACGACAACCTGTGTTGCGGCAGCAGGTGTCGCGACAACAGGCAGTGCTGAAAATCTGCGTTGTTTAGCTCCCGGTGAAGGGGCAGACAAGCATCGTTTGCGGCTGTCGTGGTTTCTCGTTGAGGCGACCCATTCTCGAGTGTCGGCCTATCGTGTAGATGAGGTGCAAGAAGGCGGAGGCATGTGGGTTGATCTTGCATGTTGGCAAAATACCGAGTCAACTAGGTTGTGGGCTTCGTTACAAGTAGGACTGTGCAAAAATCGAAACTATCGATTCGATTTCGATTTTATTATGCTGTCGAAATCGAATCGAATCCGTCAGAATCAAAATCGAAAAATTCGATTAACGAGATTCCCACCGAGTAACCAGACTCCGAGAATCTTGCAACAGCACTTGTAACTTGCCCTTTATTTCCTCAAATTTTCGTCCAATTTCCTAATCTCGAGTTTACCTATTTTTTTTTAACGTATTTGGTCGGAGGGAATCCATTGTTACATAGTAAAAATTATTTGATAACTTCAGTCAATTTATTCGAAGGGAATTTTCAGCTTTTCAGAACACACACAACCTTGGAAACTTTATAAAATTTTAGTAGTTCTTGGCGACCTTTTTTGTATTCTTTTTGTTTTATTCTATGATCTGCCTTTAGGGCTTCTTAACTTTCTCGCCACCACGATTTCCTCAATTTTTCCTCTTTCCTCAGTAACCAGGTTACAAGGTTACGTAATATTCTCGAACCCCGCGAGTAACCAGATCCCCATTGAGTAACGAGATGAATTATTTTCGATTTTATGAAAATTTTTAAGTAAATATACTGAATAAAGTTTAACAAACAAATTTGAATCGAGTAAAGCATTAACTTTAGTAAAATATGTATAATGACTTCGTTTTATATGGCAACTGTGCATAGTACCACGTTAATCATTGCTAAAATAGTGTAGTCATTGCCTTACAACATGCCAGTGTAAGTTTAGCAATCAACTAAGAGGCAATAATTTGCCAAACTTTCACAATATATGAAGTTAATTTGACTAAATAAAATCTAAGGATGATGCTACTCAAAAGGAGAGTGGGGGAAGGTGGAAGCTTGCTTGCTTTCTAAGTTTGTGTTAAAACCAAAATGTAGTTTTGCACATTAAATGAAGACATAATTCAAAGTTCAATGTATTGGAGTAACATTAGTTTACAGGAATGTAATTACTTAAAATTAATATCTTTTTCAAAATCTAGCCCTTATTGATAAAAATTGAAAAAAATATTTTAAAATCGAAAAAGAAAAAAATTGAATTTCGAAATCGAAT
>JAHWFP010071393.1:0-10359 GCA_023313725.1 Lithobius niger
ACTCTGTCTCCTGCGATATGGCCGGCGCTTCAACACGATCGTAACTATCGTTTTACGTGTTTTCAATGTTTTTTTTACACCTTAAAACACGTTTTCCCCCGGTTTTGTAATGTGATTTGGTAAAAAGATTGATGATATGTGACAATTAGTAAAAAAAAAAAAAAAGAGCGATTTGGAGTGGTTCGCCTAAACTCCACAATTACCTTACTTTCATTGAAATGAAAGGTCAGGCCTACCAACAAAATCAGGTGGTTTGCAATATTTAGCCCAGCAAGCCAGTATCTACACGACAGCTTTTTCAGCAAATATCGTATTCGGTTACTTCCTAAATATACTCGAACGGCTCTAGGCATTGTTTACCCTTGGTTTACCAATACGGCAACGACCTATACTCTCACCACGAACAGGGGATCGTCACAAAATAAGAGTAGGCCGGCAGGACGAAAAAAAGAACCCACAAAAACTATCACACACAAAACACAAACCTATCAACCCATGCTTGCAAACTTGTAATTAAGTTGTTGGATAAACGAGGATAAACATTAGAAACATCCTCCTGTCACGTAATATTTCTTACTTATCTAAGAGTTGTCTTCGATCCCCAGTGTAAAAAGGATCTATAGCCTTTACTTTCTTATGTCTTTTACTTTTAGGAATTCGTTTCCCCATCACAGACAGTAAAAAAGAGTTAACAAAGTTTAGCTCAAGTAAGTAAACTCAAAACACGTGGAGAAGCGTGCTTTATACCGGAAGTAGCTGTGACATACCAAAAATGTGTCCTTCGACAAATACCATTTATTTTTAAGACTGGTTAAAATAAATAAAGATCCGGCATTTATGTTCAAAATTATCAGATTATTTGGTTAGTATTTGCATTAATTTATTAACTTTAGTATTATATTTTTAATTTCTCAATAAACTAAAATATACGTAGGTACGTGGTTTCAGTAAACAGCATTTCAAAACATCCGGTCCAGGAATGCAGACGACAAAACTAGTTGGTAAAAGTTGTAGTGTGTTATTGAATCCTTATCTCACTGCAGTTTATAGGAAAACATATCTGGTAAGATCGTACATAAACAAAGCGAAGTAGGATTAGTGGTGTCGCATGAGCAAATTTTGTATTTTAAAATGTTTGGTACTTGGTGTTTTCTTGGCTACGTAATAACACCCACTACTCCCAAATTAGGTTGTCAGCTAAGTTGCAGTCCGAGTTGTTTATCTACGGCTGTGTATAGAGCAGAGTCATGTGACGTCATATTGGCTACAAGAGAGATAGCTGCAAGGAGCACTAGATTAAAATGGAGGGTTAAACAACGGAACTTCTAGTCAAGGCAGTGCTTTGAGAGCGGATTTTCATACTCATAGGCTTAAAAAAAGTTGGGCACAAGTCTACTTCACGCATATGGCCCAAATTTTAAGAAAAAGACAAAAAACTTGCCTTAAATTGGCTGGAAAGGCACTACAAACTGATTCCAAGCCGCGGAAACGTGTTAAAACCATGTTTTAACTGATCCCATGTTTTAAACCCAAGGTTTTTGATCCCAAGCCGCGGCAGGTTGGCTCGAGGCTGACGACGCTGCGCAGTGAAGCACCACAAGTGAAACGCCAAACCCCAACCAGTTCATTACAAGTGAAACGCCAAACAGAAGCCGGTACCTATAACCTAACCTAACCGACAATAACAACAAAAGCACACGCAACTGACAATAACTACCCGCTTATCTTAACTGTTTACGAAAAAAATATAAGTTTCCCTGCTCCGTAAGGCCCCGTGAGCGAGCGCATACACCGTATAAATGTACGGATTGCGGAGCTACAAATTGACCGATTTAAGTCGTTTTAACACATTTCCGCGCTATAAAACAGACTGTTCCTGGATGTATGAAGGTGCTGGAGCCATTTGGAATCAATTTCAGAAGGATATCGGGTATGGGTGTATTCTAGACTTTAGCCAAAAGTTGTTTTCGTCAATGCCTTATGCTACTAGGTTGTAATTGGAAAATAAAGATTCCACTTGTTTAAAAATGGGTAATTATATAGAACAGCACCTTTTCAAGCTCTCGACATAATTGAACTACCTCTCGATTCCTTTCGTCGTTGTGGTTCAGAAAATCTTAGCGAAAACTTGCGCAAACGCCTTTTTCTTTTATAAAATAAGTTTTAAAACACGTTAAAATGCCATTAACAACCGTGATTAGGCCGCCGGCATAACGCGCGACGATGGGAGTGGGACGATGGGAGCGCAACAAGAAAACCTGATTTCGACCAGAACATTAGTAAACGGAAACTATATCCTTCCCGGGACAATTTTTTTCCAGAATGAAATGCCGTTCGCAGGGGCGCGCTTCGCACGCACTATTATATACATCGAGAAGTTGTGTAATCAGAAATAGTAGGACGCAAGCATTTGTGAAACATTGAACAAATTATGACACTTGGTTGTTTCACAAATGCTTGCATCATACTATTTCTGATTACACAAATTCTCAATGTATATAATAGTGCGCGCAAAGCGGGCCCCTGCGGACGATTTTTCACACTGTAAAGAAATATTGATGTGGAAATATAACGTCAGTTCGCATTCATCACAAATCACTGCTTTAGCCAGGCAGTGCTTTAGACGTGCCGACGCAAATGAACAAGATAATTTCCGTTTACTAATGTTCTGGTCGAAATCAGATTTTCTTGTTGCGCTCCCATCGTTGCATGTTATGGAGGCCTAACCACGGTTGTCAATAGCGTTTTAACATGTTTTAAAACTTATTTTATAATAGAAAAAAGCGGTTGCGCAAGTTTTCGTTAGGATTTTCGGAACCGCAACGACGATATCAACAGGTAGTTGAATTATGTCGATAGCTTGAAAAGGCGTTGTTCTATATAATTACCTCAAAATGTCAGCAACTGTCAACAAATCGACAAAAATCGCGCATTATAGGCCTAAGAAATCCTAAAACAGCATCGTCTTCAGTAAGACGCCCTTCTTTTTCTCCTCCAGTGGCCCTTGCAGTTATCCCTGTTACTGGCTCCAGCATAGAGTTATATACAATAATAAAATGTTGTGTTACTGCCCTATACTTCAATAGACTTCTATTCACACTACGTGGTTGTTACGTGTGTTTTTTTCTTTTTTTCATTAGATGTACTTTTGTATACTACTTTTATTTTGTGTGCGAGAGTAAATTTAGCGGACACAGTTTGTTTTTTCGACATACCCAATTTTATGTCCTTTTTTTTTTAATTACTGTTACTGTGTGGTAGTTTTTGAACTGAAACACCGTTTTGGCTCCCGTTAGCGACCAGCCATTATGTATCGCTTGGGGGGAGGGGTGTGGGGCATAATTTTTAAACTTTCTCTTTGAAGTGGAAGCGTGCGACAAGCTCGGCAATAGAGCTTTTACGTCAAATAAGTGGAGAATCTCACCGGGTCTCAAGTTTTCTAGCCTAACTCTTCTCGTTAGTGTCACTAACGTGAACACTCAAAACTCAAGCACGAGACTGCGTAGCCTAGATCGCCCTGCAAGTCTGGGGAAGGGGAACAAGTGCAGGTAACATGTTCATTGAAACTTACAACAATCTATGTGAACAACACATATTTCACTGACAACACATATTTCAATTTGTACACTGACGGTTTTTGGTGCTTGTTGCTGTTCATGTAACACCGTCGAATGAAGGTAGGTTTGTAGTAGGCTAGTAGTTTACAATGTAAAAGCGGACTATCAGACATAAACTACCAAAAGTTTGCAGCAAAATGACATTTTTGCTTCTCTCTTTCGAGAAAAATGTATGGTTGTTAATTATGAAACTTTTTATTGTATATATTATAAATTAATAAATAAAAAAAAAGTTTATTTGCTCCAGCTAAAGAGCAATGCAAGGGTCCAGGGAGAACTACTAACAGCACACCAAGGTTTAAAAAAAAAACTTTAAAATGCTCCACTTATTTTATCTGCTTTTCATATCCAGAGTATGCTCGTCTAGTCTAAGATTTGCTTGTTTAAAATTTTAATAAAATGTTACGGACAGTTTTCTGGACAAAATAGGTGAGCCCTCAGATCGTGCATGTTTAGAAGTTTCCAAAAGATGTAAATCGATGGTGCCGAGACAATATCGTCGCTCAATGAATTTCATGCCGGGATCACTATTAAAGTGAAGAAGGATCTCCTACAATTCAAGTTAAACCCTTGGTTAATGATCCTAAGATGGTTTCCCCGAGTTCTGGAGTCTGATTTGGCCCGTGCTTTTCAGTTACTATGGGAATGAAGTAGACAAGCACCGAAGAGCAATTTCACTTAGTGACGATGCATTCAGTAAGCAATCCTTCATATTTTTCTGAACCAACTTACAGTTAATCTGTACCGATATTCATTAAGTATAACCGGGAATTAATAAACGCATACACGTCCATAAGGTGTGGGAGTGTCCACGCTGTAATTTTCACTTCATATTCCATCCTGTAACCCCAGGTCAACTGGGTGAGAGAGAAGCTGTGGGGTTTGTTTCCCAGCTTCAGGCCAGTTGAGTAATATTACTAGAATCTTATTTTATGAAAGCAATGCTAAAGAGCATCTATTTTCTGGCACCCGCATAAACTGGCATTGAGGCACATGATTTCTACCTCAGCCAGCCTTGGCTTGAAGCCATTTCCTTCCCCGCTTCACGTTCGTGAAGTTTTGTTTGCACGGGGAGTTGCCCAGGCCTGGATTAATTATAGCACAAGTGGTTGTTTCTTGCACATATTTATTAGGTTACAACCTATACATCATATTTTTAACATGGTTTATCGTAGAAAATAGTTAGGGCCAGCCTTTCTGCATTAGGCCATGTGGAGTCGCCATCCAGATTGAGAGATAGAACATGCGGTCATATATATTATCATGGACACTGTCGAAACCTATGGACTCTCTTTTATGTTGCTCCTGGTATTTATAACTGAGAAAAATTTTGTTGGTAAAATATTCAGCTTAGACAAGCGAAAATTTACCTCGTATTGCTACCATTACCCCACTCTCCAATGAAAAAACTGCATGTTGTGAACAGCTAGGCATAGTGAAAACTAAAAAAAAAATGATGGGTAAAAATGTAATCGTCATGTTTCAAAACTAAACACTGCCTACCTCTGAGAAAGCCACCATAAGCAGGCAAAATATTAGGTGAATGCAAAGTTGAGTAATTTTTTTAACCAGCATTATTTTTCAGTGGCAAAGCTAAATCGTCGAGGGTACTTGTGCAACAAGTGCTAAAAGGTCTTCCCCCCCCCAAAAAAAAAAAAAACTAAAAATAACAAAAATTCAACACCACTTTTGCTGCAGCGTGACGTGCAAATTATTACTTTGTGGCTTTAAAACAGTACTGGCGACCTGAGTTTGCAGAGGTTTAAAAACTACACGATTCTATGAAAATACACATTAACCACCACAATGAACACTTCCCCAAATGTGTTTTAGTGATTGTTGTACAACTTCTGAAGAAGGTGAACGGTACAATCTTCACCGAAAATTTAAGTGAACATTTGGAGAAATGTTCATCGTGGTGATTTATGTGTAGTATTTTCATGGACGTTTACCCAAATCTAGATTAGTCATTTTAGGTTTTATTTTTGTGTATTGTAGCATTCAATACAGAATAGGAATGGAACAGAATAGTGATATCTAAAAGTAATTTCCTAAATATCCCGTAGGCTATATGTTAGATGTTGCATCGATTTAAATTTAAAGAACTTGGTTAAGTGAGTTCAAAATGACATCTAGTAATTAGTAATTAACACAAAGAATGGATTACATGATCACTGATTCTAACAAATTGTCATTAAATGCAAAGAAAACTAAATACATGATAATGGGTTCGAGTCAAAAAATTGCGCAAATTGTTCAAAATGAGGCACACGTCATCAAAATTTCGGACGTCGTACTCGAAAGAGTGAGAAATGTTCGTGTTTTAGGTATTGTCCTTGATGATATCCTTTCATGGACACCACAAATTAATTATGTGTGCAGTAGGGTTGCCAGAGGATGTGCTATCCTGTCTAGAGTGAAATGATTTGTTCCATCTAAATTATTAAGAATCCTATACTTTGCATTTGTCTATCCCTTAATTTTACACGGGGTTACTGTTTGGGGTGCAGTTTCTAACTGCAGCTACAACGTATTCTTATATTTCAAAAAAGAGCAGTAAGAAGTATTGCTAAGGCAACTTATGACTACCATTCTTTGCCTCTGTTTAGGAAGTTTGAAATTATTAAGGTTGCTCAACTTTATCAATACAATGTTTGTCTTTATATGCACAGCCTTGTTTACACTGCCAGCGAAACTCGGACTGGCTTCAACAGACTTATCCGTGTGAAAACCGTCCATGATTGTCACGATTACAACACCCGTAATTGTGATAAGCTCGTCTTACCCAGGTGTAGAACTGACCATGCAAAACGCAATCTCACCGACTCGCTGTAAAAATCTGGAACTGCCTCCCTATAAGTATCAAGCAGGTGAAAAATACCAAAAAAATTTCGTTTACTTTAAAACAGTTTTTTATACATCTTAATGAATAGCTATTTTCATGCTGGTCTCTTCTTAATATGTATTCATTCTTAAATTTGCTAATTGGTCGTTTCTTTTCGAATTGTAGGTTCTCCTATTTACTCGTAGACAATTATATATGTGTTTGTATATATATAGTTTAATTTGTTTTGTTTCACCTCGTTAAGCATTTACATGTTGCTAATACTGTATTTAGGATCCCATTGCCTTTTTGTATTTTGTTACCATATTATGCTTTGACGTTTTGTATGTATAATGGGTTCTTCCCTATAAAACAGGTTCGTAAGAACCTCGGGAAGTTTTCCCTTATGTTTTCACATAAAAATAAAATTCTATTCTATTCTTTTCTGCTGACACTTAACTGTTAATATTCGTACAATGCGACTCTATATTGGGACCACAGTAAAAAAACAATTTTTTGGCTGATAAACTTGGGTTAGAAATAGTATTCATACAAGAAAAACGCACAATCAAAACGGACAAGTTTAAAATTCAGATTATCTGTTTTTCCATATTATGAATTCTATATTGGGAACTGTATTTCAAACAACTCGACTCAGGGGCGTCTATCTATTGGGGGGAATGAGACAAATGCCTCATTGAAATTTTAGGGGGGGGAGACTATCTAAAATCGCAAAAAAATTGTTAAGGTTGCCCGCAACGATTTACCTTAGAAGAGATGGCATGCAGAACAGTAGAACACATAAGTGTAACCGACAAGTAATATTCCTTCTTGAATCTTACTTTCCCCTTCCCCCCCCCCCCCCCTCCACCACCACCACCGCCACCTACCCTTTTCCTCCACCTCGATGCAAAATGAATGTCGGTGGCCTAGCGTAAGCAAGCTGCGTAACGAGTCTGTGAGAGAACGTGTGCCTGCTACAAGGGGTGTTAGGTACTACAACGACGAGCTACCAGCAACAAAAAAAAAGGATGTCAACAATACACTCTCGTTAGAGGGCAGTCGCTATCGGTGACGACTCAACCTCACTCTCGACGTGACAGCAAGTTCATTGTTTTTTACGCGGGATGTAATCCGCTGCAGCTTTTTGTCGTTTGTCTCTGCGAGTGCGTACTACTGGCACTGGCGTGCTGATAACATCACACTTATCCCTGGTATCCCTGGTGGGCCACGGACACACGGTAAGAATACGTTGTCAATTAAACTGCGTATTATTACACTGTAATAATGATAGGCTACCGGTAAGCTGTATTCAAGGGTATCGAATTTTCTAATTATGGAGGGGACAAGTCAAAAACCAACAGACAACCAAAATTTCGTATTTCAGGGTGGATGAATGAATTCTTAAAATGTGGGGGAGGTCGGGGTATTCTTAAGCAGGGATGGCGCCACAGGGGGGGGGGGGAGTAACCGAGATTGTCGTCGGAGAACAGCCGGAAGACGAAATCTACATGACGACATTAAATTCTTAAAAATTTCGGGGAAAAAAGGTTAAAATACAGTTGCCGTTTTATTTGCCAGTAGTCCTACTGTTGCTACCTCATCACTTCCATAATATTTAAAAGCTGTCTTAGTTAATGCAGAAAAGTTAACTAAATACGTATAAAGCTAAACTTCTTAAGGATTCTAGCTTGAATTCATGATGCCAATGAACTGTGCGAAAATCGTGTACAGTAAGTTTCTAAACTGAAAATTGATTTGCTGCCTTAGACCGCCAACGCCATGATTTAACAGACATCTTAGTTATGAGACACGTTTGGGATGCCAACGCCTTACCAGTTATCTCTAAAAGGAGAAGGCCCGATTTTAAAAGCCCAACGCACAACGCGAAGTTTGTGAGGGGTCAAACACACCCCAAACAAACGGAGCAATAGCACCCCAGTGGTCAAGAGTCCCGACCTCCCAACCAAGAGGACGCAAACTCAACTTTAGCGTCTGACCAATACAGAACTAAAAAAAATTCACTGTGTTCACAAATGGCCGTATACCATTGAGGTCCGACTGTGTGTTCTTGCTATAGTTATAGCCGAAACGTCAGCTAAATTTGTACAGAAAAAGCTTTCCTTCCAAGTTTTCGTCAGTTGAAGTCTGATAACAATTAATTCCATAAAAACTGAGCAAAGAATTAAAATTGAAGAATAGTTGGCAGTTTAATTTGCTAATGGCTCTTTTCCTCTCAGCCCATCACCACCATGATTTAAAACTAATTCTCAGTTAATTCAGGAACGTCATCTGAATCTTACGCCATTTGAAAAGTAAGCAACAATACTCTTCAACCCTAAATTATAAGTGTTTGTTAACGTTAAATTAATTTTTTTTTAATTTAAATTCACCAGTTAATTTAATTTTTAAATCAAATATATTTAAAAAAAAAACAATTTTGGTCACAAGGATTTTACGACCTCTCATGCTAAAGACTTATTACGAAAAACATCCAAAATTTTGCTTAACAATGTGGTGCAAACGTGTCTCGGGAAGCCAAAAATATGCCCTCAAATAAAGTAAAATCCGTCGGCTTCCGGGGCTCTGCCCCGGAACCCCGCTGGGGGAGCTTACAGTGCTCCCCCAGACCCCCAAACTGTTTTCGCCGGACCCCTGATAAAGTGGATCATATTTCAATTTTAATAATGTTCATTTTCTTTGCCCCTCCCCTTACCTGGAGTTCGCTGGCGCCAATACTGTATGGAAGTCTTGCACCCGGTCCCCCCCTTCCCAAATTACAACCCTCGTAGTTTTGTAAAGGGTGGGGGGGGGGGGGGGAACAGGGCGGGCGCAGGCATTCAACCGGGCCGGTGGACCAATACGGCTGCCATTTCTTGGCGTCGGCCACTTAGCCAGGTTAGAAAGCTAGCACCCGAAAAATAGCATTTTAACAGTTTGCGTGAGCTTGACTGAATGTAATAAAATCATATGCCACAAGAAAGCGAAAATTTAATAATAGGGCGGAACTGTTTATATAGCAGTTTCTAGTATTTTTAGAGGATGCTTAGGGGCCAGCAGTCCCGATAGGCAGCAAATACGGTATAAAAAAAAAAATACTGTTAAAATAGCCTTGCCTTGCTACTTAAATTCTTTACTACCCTATGTTTGGGACTGATTTACGCAACGGGAAAAGATGAAAGTACATTTTTTTTGTTTCAAACTCTACATGTTTCATGAGGGGGCGAACTTTTTGGCTTGAAAACCTGGGGGACGGCACGGGAGTTGTAATTTGGGTTGTAACTCTTCTCCCCCCCCCCCCCCAGGAAGTATACCTATGTAGCTTAGCGGGGATGGTGATGCTAACGGGGATGGGGACAGAGATAGGCATCCATTATGAAAATTGGTCCAAATATAGAAAATTAATACGAGCATGTTCATTCTTTTCACGGTAGCAATGAACATAGGACGAGTGTGTTCGTTCTTTGTATAGTAGCAGTGAAAAAGGTTATCGGCCGGCAGTGTGACAGGACATTGCTACTGAATTAAGTGTCGACTTAATTATAAACAAATTTGCGATGTACTCAAAGGAGTAGCGTAAGAAATTGATGTGAAGTCTCAATGTAATAAATCAGTCATCATTAGAATTAGTAAAGAATTAGTGTTACAGTTTTTACCATTGGGGTGGGAGGGGAAGCAGTGGCAGATTTAGGTAGATGCACTGGGTGCACCCCCCCCCCCCTTAGCTCTAAAAATAAATTTAAAAAATTTGTTTTTTTTTATAGGTTAATTTTTGGGCACAAAAAAGCATTGAAGGAAATTCAAACGACATCCAGCAGCTGATAAAAGTGTACAGCTAGTTAGGCAGTATTCAGATGTCATTGTGATGAGTCGGTATGGAGTAGTTCGTTCCCATGTTCATTGGGGGGGGGGGGGGGG
>JAHWFP010071393.1:25517-51396 GCA_023313725.1 Lithobius niger
ACTGCGCTTACTCTTCTGTGAGTTTTCTTCTACCAATCTTGCTGGTTTATAGCCTATGTAGCTTCCTGTGAATTGATGATTATTCGATTTATTTTTCATATGTTACTACGTAAAAGGTAGTTTTACCCATATTTTTATGAACGTGGATCCAGCATTCATTTCCTCTGATGGTCGGTTTGGCATGGAAATTGCCTGGATTGGAATTGGCGTGAAAATTATTGGTGTCAGATTGGCAGAGTAAGCAACTATTTTACACCCAGGGAAGATTGATTTTCAAGTCCAAATGCAAACTTTTGGAAAATGGTAATGAAAATGGTTATCGATAATTGCTTTGGATATAATTTTAATGTTGTAAGCTTTTACGTCAATTTTGTAGTAAAAAAAAAACAGATTTAAGGGGAAGGCCTTAACTCGACGATTTGGTACTTAAGACCATTTTAAGAGTGAGCAGGGCGTTAAATACGAGATTTACGGTATCATTCTCACAAATGACTTGTCCATCTCCCAATGCAGAAGCTGTCGTAGTGGGCGTGTTGCACCTTGGTGGGCTTTGGTTGTCGCGTTAGGCTACTTTTTCTTTGTCAGAGGTTCGATTATGTAATTATGTTAGATCAGTTGTTTTCGTCCGGCTTTCACTAGGAAGGGTACAGTTTTTCTGAGCAGCGACTTTCCTAATACTATGGAAGCTTGTTTAGTCCACTACAAAACTTGGTGGGCAAAAACGTTATCTTGTGGTACGGTACTACCGTAACCTACGTTCAGGCAATTGGTGCAGAAAACTTCTTTAGACTTAAAGGGCAAATGCATCCATTTTGACATGCATGCTTTACTTTTGGATCATTTACACAATAACTAAACGCAAGAATTGCGGTAAGAATACGTTACGTTGAAAAAACGAACCATCATACTTGAGTCAAATTCCAGAAAGGATGTGCATTTGAGGGGCCTTGAATCACTGTGGCAATCCAGCACGGAATATCCCGTGGTTCAGTGCTTACGAACCTACAAGGCCCCTCAAATCCTTCAATTCAGCATCTCATCAGCAGGGAACTGAGCGAGCGCCTTGCGAAAAATTGACAGTGAGCTGCCTTGTAAATGCGGAGGGCTACGAGTCGCGTTGCGGTCGTCGTCTGCTTTCCACAACAGTAGATACACGTCGGACATTGTAAATGATGTAAATTTTGTAAATTAAATACTTGTGGTGGCCTGAAGAAGACAGACGGACTAAATTTTCCATCCTTAGTCAGCAGTCTGTTGAAAATTCGCAGAACTCGCATAATCAGGTTTGATGTTTTTGAATTTGAGTGTGAAATTGACGTCGTAAATATGTTGCGTACATCCGATACAACAATTCAATTACAGTAGACTCGATATAATGGACCTCCGTATAAGGAACTTTTCCCTACAAAGAACACTTTTTAACAATTTGGTTGGCTACCTTCTGTTTGTATGCTGAAAATACTTCTATATAAGGAACAGCTCCATATAAAGAACCCTTTTTCAGTGCTGTAAGGCCTTTTCACACGCTAAAAACCATCCTTATAAGGAACTGATATCAAAACAATTGTGTCCACCAAGAAATCAATACATTTATCAAACGATGAAAAAAAGCACACCTGAACCACCACCCAGAATTGAAATTTTTCACCGAACAATGCACACCTACAGTTTATGCACCCTGTTCTCGCAGTGCAATTGGAAAGCAGATATACTTCGATTTTATTTGTCAGGTGTTTACACTCTGTATAAGGAACTTCACAATCACTTCACTCACAGTTCGCTGTAAAGGAACCTTCTATATTAAGAACTCTCTGTATAAAGAATCAGTTTTGGGCGCACTAGGTTGTTCTTTATAAAGAGAGCCTACTGTATCGCATCACTAAAACACGACATGGAGACCGCCGTTGTTTTGCTGGAACGCGCAGAAATTAATGCCGACTGATGTCACTCTTCGATTTCGACTCGTAGCCGATTGAGATAGCTCTATTGGCTGTGAGAGCTCGAGCGTCTGACGGCCTTAGCTGGCCACTACAACTGTCGTCTGTTCTTGTGTTAAGTGATCCAAAAGTAAAGCATGCATGTCAAAATGGATGTAATTGCCCTTTAATTGTATGTCAGTAAACTTATGATAGGAACTATACAAGTTCATCTGTGATAGTATTTAAATCCATGACAGATGAACATATATAGTTATATCATACTTTTCCAAGGTCAGATGCAGCTATCAGTGCCTTTTAAAGTATTTTCATGTGCATTTTCAAACAGTGTTTTCCAGTAGGCTTGTGGTGTCTCTGCTCACCATTGGAGGGCGCCACCATCCATCCAAAGTGCAATGCAGTGCTTGTTGAGGGAGGGATTCAACAAAAAGAACTTACAATGAAAACGAGTAGAACCTAGAAAATTTTTCTACATTTTCGGTTCTTTGTCGAATTCCATCCTCATCGCTATTATGTTATAGACTGTGTGCTAAGTTTTATGATCTATAGATGTGAAGGAAGTGAAAAGACTCGAGGCTTTTGTTGATTGACCATGTTTCTCGGCAGCTGGATTGTTTTATTCATTTGATCAGCTGATCAGGAGCTGACAACAAGCATCAAATTGCACACTGGACGGATGGTGGCGCCATTCAACGGTGAGCAGATACACTGCAAGGCTAACTGTGGGTTAGTTGCAAAACTAAGGTCAATCATTTCAACAAAAAACCAAGTTTACAGTTTACAGTAATGTATTACCGTATTTCCTCAAATGAGCACACACAGTTATTTTCGTGACACAACCCGATGCAAAACAAAGGCCAGGCACTTTTTATTTTTGCCTCAGTTAAACTGCGACGTGCATTTAGGACAAAGCGCCTAAAGATGGGTGAGATAAACTTAAAAGTTGGTCATGAATGTTACATTTTCCCGAAAACAGCAATTATTTTTACAAGGCAATCTTGATGCACCGATGGCGAAATTAGTCTCGGGGCATTTCAAGTATTTTCATTAAATTTAAAACGGGGCTTTTATAATGGGGGTGGAGAGCAATCATTTGAGTTAATTACCACGTAGTACCAACTCAAATGTAAACAAGTGACATTAAAAATGTCAACAGGCTACTCATCTTATCGCAAATTTTTGATAGGCATTATCCGAAAAAATTTTATTTTCTGTCCTATCTTCGTCAGGTAGCAAGGACCAGTCTAATGTAGGATGTACTTCACACATTTCTTGCTGCCTGACGTAGATAGGACTGAAAATAATTTGTTTTTCGGTTGCTTTAACGAAAATTCCTGATACTGATTAGTATTGACATTTTGAGTTAGCATTTGTGTTTGTATCACTCAAAGTTGAATGGTCAAATTCTTTGTAGTACCAGTCTACGGTCTACGTGTATTTACGTGGTACTACATGGTAATTAGTTCAAATGACCCACCCCTTATTAAAGCCTAGTTTTAAACTTTTAGGCTAACCACAGAGTTCTAATGTTGTCGTTACTACTTTTAACAAAAATGTATGGAATCACAAAATTCGGCATAGTTAATGCATTTTGTCACTAGTACAGCAATATCAAATCAGAAAAACGACCGTGGGGCTAAGATTTGAACGCAAATTACGTTGCTATAACAACAATACGCTACCGAATTTTTCATAGCATTTACTGTGATTTCACTCAGATTTCGTAGCACAAAAAAAACAACGAAATAAAGGTGAATTTTTCCGATTTGTAAGGTGTACATATCAGACTAACAAAAGTTAATTTTTCCGCTTTGAACAGCGATACGGTGAAGGCAGCTCTTCATTTTGCACAACGATCGATAAACCAACTCCCAAGTTGTTTTAAAAAACAAGGCATAACACACAGTTTAAAAATAAAAATGGAATGTAACACAGATTTTGGAGAACACAAAAGGCGAATTTTTAAGCCTTACACGATTCGTTATTTACAAACCTAAAATGGATTTTTTTTGTGCGCACAAAAACGAAAGACCACGGTTAGGCATAACGTACAAACGCTGTTTATAGAGTAGCCTACAACACAAATGTAGAATGCTGAATTTTTCTCAATTGCATAAGTTTGTGACATCGCCAAGCATTATTTTACCTTGGACGAAACACTTTCAGTGTTTCGTCCAATATTTTACAGACATTGTAGGCTAAAAGAATTTTGTAGACAACCAATTTTTTGCATTACGGCAAGGCCTAACGCTGCTATCGCCACTTGTTCGGCAACACTATCACGGCTTGGGCGGGCAGATGTCAGTACGAATCACGGATTAAAACTCGATCAGCCATTATACAAGCAATTTTAGTCGTTTAGTCAGGTTGGGTTGGTAAATCTTAGACGAATCACTTTCAACAATAGATACTTTTCACCATTATGGTCGACAGCACAACCAGAGCCCTGCACAACGCACCACAAAATAGCTTTCACAAAAATGGCGCTTATCTACTGTAAAATTCCTGCGTTGTTATTGGTTAATGGCCAACCCGCATCATCCAATCAGAGTGCGTATTGCGACGCTGGGTGGTAGGAGCTCCTGGACTCTTACAGAGCCCCCTAGCAGACACTTCCTTTTAATTATCGCATTTTCAAAATGTTTAAACACATAGGCTGTTATCTCGAACTAAACGGAACCCACTCAAAACCCCACATATATTCATTCAGTTGCCAGTATAGTTATTTTTATTAGTACGCATTAAAACAAAATGACCAACCCCCCATTCTCTTCCCTCCAAAACGAAGCGGCCAGCCAATCTGACTGCAACGCCAGCTGATTTCTCTTACGAGTCATCGCAAAACCTATGTCTTGATGAGACAGATGGCCAGAAAAACTTTAAAAAAAAAAAACAATTTGTGTCCTTAGTTCTTAGGAACCATAAGTAGCAACATAAAAAAGAAAATAACGAAATCATTGTTTATGTTGAACAATGATGTATTTTGAGCCAATCGTACCGGACGATTTCTACCTAACGGAGGTTACTCGTTTCTGTCGAAATGCTTCCCGTGAGTGGATGGTTGGCTAAATAAACCGTGCAGGTGTAGAGTCCCTGTAGTAAGATGAAACTGCATTTTTTTTTCCAATTCGCAATTCATTTGTAATTCAAATCTGCACTTCATGTCATCAAGTCATCCATAAATTCGTGGTCTCATGCTGTAGTAGTCCTTTGATTGAAATTGTGTTGGAGCAACTCAAATTTAAAGTAGTGCAAGGCGAGAAAAAATTTGCTTTACTCACCCCTTTCCCCCCGGGAAAAAAAATTAAAAATAACAAGCCAAATTTTACAATTTTCATTGTATAATTCATGAAAAAAGGGTAATAAAATAGGGTATAGTAACAAATTGCTGGTACCGACACCATACCGAAATTTTCTGAATTCACTTCGCATTAGCATAGGGGCCACATATTTTTTCTTGCAGGGAGGCCCCAAAATTCTCAGCTACGGTACTGCACTAGCAGACATGTGTCTGTTAACTGTAAGCAACTAAAAGCATATTTTGGCATGTTGATGATAAATCCCGATGTGACAGAAGTCTTTCAAACTACGGTAAATGTAAGGGGTAGGAGCAAGGATAAAGAAAAAATAAAAGTTAAAGGATAAGAGTCCACCATTCATAGAGAGAAAGATGCATCAGTAATGTTGTTTATATGTAACTTTTTCCCCATGTTAAATCCCATAGACTTATTGCTCATGGCTAGCGCAAAATTGAGAAGGCCTGCGTAGCTGAACTTTTGCACACGGATGCATGGCTCTTTTGTTGGTTTGGGGGTTGTAGGGGCCAGGACAAATGCGTGGGAGGGCTTTGTAATTAGCCACCAGGGAATTTAAATTTCGTTTCTTTTCCAAGTGGCAACCAAAGATTTCTAACAATAATGTCTTGAACAATCAACACTGGTCCTTAGATTTATTGTAAAAGCTTGAGACGAACTGCAACGAAGGACAAAATAAGCAAACATTTACATTGCCGTGGATTGCGTAAGAATTAAGGGATGCACGTTAAATGATGGTTATGCAACAATATACGAGCATCCAACCGTTGTTGTTTTAGTAACAGTGACCTTTGACTAAATGTGAACGAAGAAAACAAACCAAAAATCAGTAGGATTAATTATCGGCGTCAGTTACAAGGATAAATATTAAAACAAAATGTAGATGATAAGATAAAAACTCTTTCCTAAAAATGAACCTTATATTACAATGAATTATTTGCATCAAAATCGAAATTAAAAACAATAAATAAATTCACAATATAAGATCCTCCTTAGGACTCTCAACAACCGTTTAAAAGCGGCGTAACAACTTGGTCCAAAGGTGCTATTTATTACTGGCCGTTCATTAATTTAATTCTAGATTTATTAGATTTATTCTGCATTACTCAAGCTATCAAGGACCGCGATAGCAGTCCTTATGTAAGCTTCGGTATGAATTTCCATGTTAAACATCAAACTTTTAGACCTTATAGTTTCTCTCAGTATTGACAAAGATCAAAGAAATTCAGTATTTTGGGTGGTGTCGTAACTCTTTCACTGCATTCAAAAATTTAATGACAACAATAGAACTGTTTGACGCCGTTTGAAATAAACAGACACAAATCGCTGTAAATAATATTAAAGAAAATTGGAAACTAGCCATTAACGAAAATTATACACTAGAAAAATGCATAAAGGTGGCTTACTGAACTACGTTATTTCTAGTGTATAATTTTCGCTAATGGCTAGTTTCCAGTTTTCCTTAATATTATTTACAGCGATTTGTGTCTATTTATTTCTCCTTCGTTGAGCCTTTGAGTGTATGATTTGTATTCCCTCTCCATTGCTTATGGCCGAGCACATTCGGTCGAATGGAGTCCTGGTCGCGGTTGTGACCTTAATAACGGGTTCAGTGAGTTATCTTTATGCCAGTGGAGGATGTGGCCATAGCGGTTAAGGTGCTATGCAAGTGATCTGGGGGTGAACTGGGTAGCCGGTTCGAATCCAGGTCATGCCACTCCGACGAAACGTAAGTGCATAAAGGTGGCTTACTGAACTACGTTATTTCTAGTGTATAATTTTCGCTAATGGCTAATTTCCATTTTTTCTTAATAATTCTTAGCAGTACACATTCCCCATCTACAGAACCCCCATGAAATATCCCCCACGCATCCTCCTGTGCCTCCTCCCTGAAATTCTTAGGCCCGTATTCCGAACACTGACTCAATACTTGGCCCCAAGTACGACTTCACTGAGCATGGATTGAAGTCAAGTATGGATTTCATATTCCCAAGGACGACTCGTACTTGAACTTGATCAAGAATTCTCAAGTCATGCTTAGCCGAGCACGAGTTACAGAATACCATTCCTAAGTTTCTTAGAAAAGTCCTGTAAGCTTCCGTATGAAAACAAATAACACGCACATTCTCGACAAAATATGGTGCCAACTTCACGTAAACACGCATACAAGTTGAGAACCAAGTACAGTAAACCATTGCGGAAGCATTGGTGTTAACGCTATTCGTTTTATGAAAATAATGACCGAAAAAGCAAGGATGGAACAGCGATACCGAAAGTGAAAGTGTTACTACCGCCCTCTGCTGACGAAATACGACACTATGCACACGCCAAAATACGCTTTTATGTAAACATCCTTATGTAATTCATGTAACTAAATATAAATGCCTTTACACTTAACTGAAAGTTGAAATATTACGTCTTGAGCTAGAAAATAATAATTTGATCTGCTAGGCCCGTGGATTTTATCTAGAGGGTCTTTATTCAAAACTTTACTTTTTCCTTACAAAACCTATGTGCAAAACTCTGTGATAAATATACCGGTACTTAAACACACTCACAGATCTTCCTTTTCACTAAAAGCCGCGTGCATGAAAAGTTCCTTGACGTTGTCTTGGAACTTGGAATGACACAACTTGTTACTTCCCCATCTAGGGGGACTAGTATTCTAGGGGGACTAGTATTCTCGACCTTATCCTGGTTGACGATGTTCGCACCATCTTCGATGTGGAAGTGGGTCCCGAATTGGGCACCAGCGACCACAACATGGTCTTTTTTAAAACTACGAATTTTGAACAGACAACAAGGAGTTGTCCGACTCCTGGAATTGATTTTATGAAGTTGCGGTCTTGCCTGGCTGAACTTGACTGGGATTCTGTTCTCCTTGGCTGCGACACTGCCGATCAGGCGTGGGCTGCATTTCACAATACAATCGTTGCACTTAAGGAGCGAAGCACTTTCAACCATCAACGGAAAACTAAACGCTGCAATGAACAAAATCGTGAAGTTACCAAACTTAACAAGGTAAAACTTTGGCACCAATTGAAATTAAATCCTACCTTGGAATTGAAGAGTTCATATGCCACGTGTAAAAAACAATATGCTGCACTGGTCATGGATGTATGCCGCTCTGCTGAAAAGCATGTACTTCAGGAAGGTAACCTGAGTGCCTTGTATCGCTTCTACAGGAAAAAAACAAACATAAATCGCACAATTCCGCCATTTAATGTTAATGGGGATTTAATTGCCTGCGAGCTGACCAAAGCAAACCTTTTAATGCAGGAATTTTCCAGGAATGGAATTGTTGACAACGGGAACAATATACGAATCCCAGCAACTTTAATTGACTCCCAACATTTTTGTACCGGGGAAGATCTGCACTTCAATGAATTAAACATCCTAGGTGTCTTAAATCACCTCAAACCTAGTCATGCAGTCGGTCCGGATAAGCTATCAGCTTTTTTCTACAAACAAATTGCTGTTCATATTACATATCCTCTCAAAAAAATTTTCTCTTTGTCCTTTTCTACTGGCGTTCTGCCAAAGGACTGGCTTGATGCGGATATTGTCCCTATTTTTAAGAAAGGGAATCCCTCAAACCCATTAAACTACCGACCTATTGCACTAACTACGGTGCCCTGTAAAGTCATGGAGACCATAATTAAATCATATATGTTAACCTTTACTGATCGCTTTAACATCATCTCGATGACCAGTTTGGTTTCAGGTCGGGCAGATCAACCACCCATCAACTTTTGCTCGCTTTGGACAAGTGGTCAGAGTCCATGGACATTGGTGTTGGAACAGACGTCATTTTTTACGACTTTAAAAAGGTGTTTGAATCTGTGGTGCACACAAAGCTAATCTCCAAACTTTCGGCTATTGGGTTTAGAGATTATATTCTAAACTGGATTTCTGCTTTCCTCGTTAATCGCACCCAACAAGTTAAACTTGGGGGGGTTAGTTCCGCCAAATGCAACGTTATAAGTGGAGTACCACAGGGTTCGGTTTTGGGCCCATTGTTGTTCGTCCTGTTTGTGAATGATCTTACTCCAAATTCCTCATCGGTATCCCAAGAGAAGTTTGCGGACGTTTTAAAACAACATACACCAATCCTTTCTCCTATTGATAATCTGAACCTTCAGGATGCCGTAACATACGTCTCAAATTGGGCAACTGACTGGCAACTTCCATTATCCGTCAACAAATGTCATCGATTCACTGTGGGCACAAATGGGCCTCAATTTGACTATTATCTGTATGACAAGAAGTTGAATTCTGTTGAACTTGTCAAAGATTTAGGAATCTGGTTCCATTCCTCATTAAAGCCTTCTATCCACTGTGATAAAATTAGTGCCCAAGCCCACCGTCGTGCAGCGATTGTGCGTCGCTGCTTCTCCTCTGGAGATCACTCGATTATGGCCTGGGCATTCAAGGTCTACGTGCGACCACTTGTTGAATACGCAAGCCAGTTGTGGTCACCAAACCAGCTTTCGGATATTGACCGAGTGGAATCAGTTCACCGCCGCTACACTAAGTCTATCCCAGGACTACATAATAAACCATATTGTGAACGGCTTCGGATGTTGGGTCTGGAAACTCTTGAGTTGCGCCGTTTAAGGGCTGATCTTGCCCTGGTGTACCTCATTTTGAATGATGTGCCAGCGGCTTGTTTACCTTTTTTTGAATTGGTTGGAAACACAAAAACCCGTGGCCACTCTCTTAAACTGAAGCTACCACCTTTCCGTCTTGATTGTAGGAAGTTTTTTTTCTCGGTCCGGGTTGCACCTGTTTGGAATGCTCTGACGGAAGACATTGTCTCGGCTAGCTCGCTACAGACTTTCAAGCGTAAACTTAATGATTTTAATCTGCAACTCTTTTTATGCCGTCCATTTTAATCGTTTTTTTCTCTTTTTTTCATCTGCCCTTGTTACTCTTTTAATGTGTCAATGATCAGTTGTTCCACAACCTTGTTTAAAATGTGGTTGGGTATCAGTGGCAATGAATGTTGCCCTTCCCATCCACCCTGGTTCCTAGAGATGAACAGGAAACTATTATTATTATTATTATTATTATAAATAAGTTCATTATATGTAAGCTACGTAAAACGAGGATTAAAATAAAAAATTACGAAATAAGAATAATAAGAATTTAAGAATAAGAAGAATTTAACAATTATGAAATTATGTGATTGGTGCCTGCCTCCATGTTAGCTTTCTTATATGACCCAGTTCTGCAACATTTAAAACGTATCACAATATTGCAGATGCATTTTTTTTCCGTCTTAATGGTTTGGCACAGTCGCTGAAACCTACGAAAATTTTGCAAAAACTATCGCGTGGGATGCACGAATATAGCGAATGCATTCCTTGTCCTTTATGAAGAAGAAACAAGAAAAAGAATTAGCAGCACGCAGTATAACACAAATACAGCTTACATTAAGCCAATACTGGTAAACAACAATATTATGGGTGCAAACGTTAGAATATTAAGCTATTTATTAGAAGTCTTTAAAATCTAACTAAAGAAATGTGGAGATTGTGGACCACTGAAAAATACTTAGGAGTTGGGTGATGACAACTTAAAAAGCTGTCTATCATTTATAAATTTTGTTTTTACGTTTTAATTCTTGAGCTGTTATGTTACCAGATTTCCTTTTCATGCATGTACTGCCATCTACTCATATTGCTAAGAATGATTTTGAGGAAGCCAGGGCAGTGGCGTAACTTAGTCGGTGTGGGCCCCAGTGAAAGAAATTATAGTGCCCCCCCCTCTTTTCCTCTCTCCCCACCACTCGGTGCCACCACACACAAACGATTATATATATATATATATATATATGTCTAATAGCAGGTAACCCGTTTAAGGACGGCATGAGCTTGGTAAATCATGTGTAAGCCTCCTTCCTCTTTCACCCCTAACTTCCCTCACCCAGTCCCCTTAATGTGAAGTCCCCGTCCCTCCCCATCCCCCTCCACAACCGTACTTCCCCCTTACCCCATCTCATTAGGATTTTTAGCATTAAAAGCGCGAGTGGATTAAGGGGCTTGGCCCATGCGGCCAGAAGGGAGGGAAAGACGGAAGGAGGAGGAAAAGCTGTAAGGGACAGTGTAGCTACAGATATCTCGCTACTGATGCAATAGTCTTAAAACTTAATAATTTTAGGTTTCGGAAAACGACCATTGTTCAGTTGACACCAGCACGGGAATAGCTGCATTGGTGTTTTCATACATTGATAGATGGAGAAACACAGGAGAAGAAGGGGCAACCCGTGGATGGAAGCAATAATAACTTAGATGTAAACCTACAATAAAGCTGTAAAATTAATTGTTTATCTCGATTATTTTCTCTCCCTCTTCTCTTTCGTTCTTTCTTGCTTTCGTTTTTTGTTTGTTTGTGCGTGGGCCCCCCTCTACCATCCTTCAGCGTGGGCCCTCCTGCAGCTGCACCTTTCCCACCCCTCACATTACGCCACTGAGCAAGGGCTTCATAATGTTTATGTACACTATTGTTTACTACGGAAATAAAATTAAAAAAGAGAAAAACTAGCTGTAGACATGGCTACTTGCAAAGCTTTCCGAATGGCTCATTGTGTTTTTAAAGTTTTCTTTTCTTGATACTGCTTCTTTTGCCTTGTTGTACTGGACCTTTGTGAGACCCGTTCTTAATTACTGCTCGCACATTTGCAGACTTTTTCATGTTGCGCACTTCGACAAACTTGAAAATTGACACGTAAACCAACGAAGTGGTGTTCCTCTATTCGTCACCTTCCGTACAATGAACGAATCAAACAGCTCAATACTCCTTCACATCGTGAGAGGTTTGATAGGGGTGATCTCATCCTTACCTATCAGCTACTGTCGGGTTCCTTCCTAATCACCTTTCCAGTTTTTTTACTCGTAATTTTAACAATAACCGAGTCCACGGCTTTAAATTGCAGGGTCTTGTTTCGAGACTTAACTGCTGGGTATTCTTCTTCACTGAAAGGACTGTTTGTCCATGGAACTCCCTCCCAGAGCACATTGTTGCGGCTTCATCTCTTAACAGCTTCAAGGCTCGACTTGACGTTTGGAAGCACTGATTTGTTTTGGGGTTCATGGGGGGTTGGGTGCTTCATAAGCCTTGGCTTTGCACCGTCTTCTATCTAATGTAATCTAATCTAAAACGTGGAAAATACGAATTTATTCGCCAAGAGTTTGCTATCAGTAGATACCTTAACGTATACATTTGCATACTACTTTGGTGTCTGCACTCCAACCAAAAGAGGATATAGCTGTTGTTCTCTACCACCTGACGAACCAAGTGGAAAACCTAGTAATCGTCACCGCAATTGCCCCGCCATGCGTAGGGCTGCCGAAATGCATAACGGTTTAGCAGCGAAGCCGCTTCTTGCTTAAGGGGAGACTTGAGCATACGTCCTACCTTTCTCGAGATTCCGTGCTTGAAACTTGACTTTGAGCTCCGGTTGTAGTCTTGTATTTTCGTTCAGAATACCATTCTCAAGTACGGCTTTAAGTTACTCAGGATTGGAAGCAGTGCTCGAGTTAAGTAAGGTTACAGAATACCATCGCGTACATACGCACGTTCTCAAGTTTAAGTCAAGTACTAAGTCAGCGTTCGGAATACTGTCATGGTGACATGCCTCAGGGCCGTACCATGACACTTCCTGACCTTCCTTGACAACGAGGAGAGAGAAAGTAGTTGAGGAATGGATGCTGGAGCAGCATCTCTCATGAACTGTACATTAATCTCAGTAAATCATCTTCAAACTTCAGCATCGACTCGTCTCAACCTTCAATTTGTGACCCTCCCGATCCGGGAACAGGGGAGGTGTCACAATTCGGGCGACCGAACACACGCCAAGACTTGGAGAAATTTTTTTTGCAATCACTGCAAAACGAAGAGAATGCAAGTATTGTGCGCTATGGCGGCTTGGCGAACACGCCGCAACTGCAGTAAGTATGTTGAGCTTAGTTGGTTTGGCTTGGCAAGCTAAAAATTTGCGATCACAGTAGGATCAAAGGCTTTTACGAACTGTGTAGAAGATTTTAGGAATTTTTAATGAGCACGATCGTAAAGTGTAAAGCCTACAAGCATGATTTAGTAAGTCGTAACGTAGCGTTGCATAGAATTCACGATCGGCGCCATGGCAGCTTAGCAAACAGGTCGCAGGTGCAGAAATGTTGATTTCGTAATTTTTGTGAGCAATTGCAAATTTGATATTGAATGGGAATATTTACCTTGTTCTTTGGGAAGCTAGTGGAGGCATTTGCAGAAAGAAATTGAGAACAAAGTTGTTGTTATGAAAATCGAAATAACATCGATTGTATTGCCAATTATTAATTGTTGGGCCATTGCACCCAGCAGTTGGCCTAATGTTATTTTGACCCAAAGGTTGCACCTAACGGTTGGCCCAACCTTAGTTTGTTTCAACATTGTGCCAGTGTTTATAAGCCAACCCTGCTGACTATTTAGCCAACCTGAGCCAACGATGTCAAAGCTGTTGGCACACCATTGTGTCCGCTCGCTAAGTTAAATTGTCACACTTCATGATGAAACTCCAACATTGTTGCATGGAGGCAACTAACTTTTGGTACTTCAACGGAAACCCACGATGGCCCTGCAGGCTCACTTCATTTGTATTTTATACTTCACACATACAACTGTGAATTTCGCACTTACATCTGTGAAGTTTATAGTTATATCTATGTACTTCAAATTCATAAGTTGTATGTGTGTGTGAAGTACGAAAAACATACTGTATGTGAAGTTCACAGTAGGATGTGTGAAGTATGAAGTTTGTAGATATAAGTGCGAAATTCACTGTTGATGTGCGAAGTATGAATTCATAGATATATGTGTGAAGTTCAGTTTTGTGTGTGAAGTATAAAATACGAATGAAGTGAGCCTCCAGGGCCACCGTTGAAACCAGAGCTGAGCGTACTTCACGAAGGTGAAAATAAATAGCTAAACGGCGAAAAAGCTTGAATATTGTTGAAAATGGGCGGTCCTTGTGCCCTGGGGAACAATTAGTACAGCGGCATACGGGCAAAAATTGGTCAAAGTATGCACTTCGTGCTAAAAGCACTAAACTCGAAGATATGTTAAAGAATGTCGCCAAGATCGTTTACTAATGCTGAACCACTTTGAGGGCCGCCATCTTGGAAAAATGGACGTCATTTTTGCATTTTTTTGACTATATATCCAAATCTATGCATTTTTTTTAAAGGAAGATGTGTTAGAAAGTTGTAGAATACTACATTTGCGACATTTTACATCCCATATTTGAACGTTGTAAAGCTATAATTTAAGGGAGGTATGAATAATTAACAGTTACCTGTTATGCAAAAATCGGAAATTCCCCGCTTTAACATAAATGTTAAGCGTAGCAGCATGAATTGGTTAAGAATGCCCATAGTTCTAGAAGCATCATCTCGGAGATGGATTTAAGAATATTAATAAGATCGTTTACTGATGTAGAACCACCTTGAGGGGTGCCATCCTGGCCGCCATCTTGGAATCTAGTCAAATCCGTGATGGTAAACATTCTCGTCTATATCTAACTAATCGTCTAACCTTTGGTTTCAAAGTACTCTTGCGAGCTTTCTAATATTCCGAAATGGACATGCTTGAGATATTTTGAAAGGTGGGGATCTATTCTTTCCATCAATCCTAACCGAAATTATTTAGCTTAGATACGGATCATTCTACACCTATTTAAAAGTGAAGTGGTGATGGCACAGCGGTGAAAGCGTATGGCAATTTTCGTATTCAAAGTGTTCTTGCGAGCTTTCTGACAGTCCAAAGTGGACATGCTCAGGATATTCTGAAAGGTGGGAATTCATTCTTTCCACCAATCCTAACCTGAATAGTTTAGCTTACATAGGGACAGTTCTAAGCCCATTTAAACGTGTCTTAGTATTTGGTGTAGCTGCTAGCTTCAATTTCAAAGTGTGATGCTCATATTTGTATTTGTGTCCAAGCTAAACAATTCCGGTTAGGATTGTGGAAAGAATAAACCCCCCACCTTTCAGAAAATCCTAAGCTTGTCCATTTCAGCTGTAAGAAGGCTCGCAAAACCACCTTGAATTAAAAAATCACCATAAGCTTTCGCCGCTATGCCATTACCTCTTTGACCTTTAAATGGGTGTAGGGCATCTCATATCTAAGTTGAACAATTTCGGTTAGGTTTGATGGAAAGAATAGATCTCCACCTTTCAGAAAATCCTAAGCATGTCTAATTTCGGCTATTAGAAAGCTCGTAAGGGCACTTTGAAACCAAAGGTCACTATAACAACTAATTGAACAATGGAGCGCTTGTGCAAATTACAGGGGGTAAACTTGAAATACGATTTTGAGGTTCAATAGTTGATTTTACCTAAAAGATGCATGTCACCTTTCTTGTCCAGAATTGTGTGCTGAACGGTTTTGCTTCACATTATGCTTTTGATTTGTTGACAGTTAAGGAGTTACAGCCAAAAAAGGCCGCCACTTTAAGATGGTTCTACATCAGTAAACAATCTTTGTGACATTCTTAAACATATCCCAGAGTATGATACTTTTAGCACGAAGTGCGTACTTTTGCCCCTATGCCGCTGTACTAACTGCCCATGTGTGGGTTTCCTTACTGTTTGTTCTTAAGGCACCTAACTTAAACTGAATCTGATACAGATGCTAACAGTAACACCAATGCCGTAGTGGTTACGAGCAATTTAAATCAAAATTAGGCCTACACAGTATTTCCTTGACACTCCACTGCATTTTAATTCACTGCCTAAGTACAAAGATTTCTTTTCACACAGGATTTCAGTTAACAGAACAAAAAATGGAGCTGACAAGTGAAGAAATCATGCAAAGCATATCATTAGTTCCAAACAAAAACAAAAACAAAAACCTTTAACCACAGCATCTTAATTTGGCAGATGGTGGCGTTAATTAACAGTGGAGTTACTTGTATAATTACTTAGTATCTGGCATAAGCTCATGCACTGACCGCACCTTGTGGCTGAGAATTGTTTCCAATATGAAATGAAAATAAACGCTTCCGAAAGCTAATTTTGTTCAAGATATAGAAGAGTTAGAACATGTACAAATATGCCAAGCTACATACAGAAATGTACAATGGTGGAAACGAAAAAAAGTAGTACGCAATCTCACTTCACAAGAAACATCCACTTGATGACCAGTTGGAGGGGGACCTTGCTACTAATTTGATGATGATGTGCGTACATTCAGCACAGTTGAAAAAACAAGTTATTTATTGGCTTGCCAGAATTAAGGCACATTTGACGTGCTTCAAGCCATAACTTAAGCAAGAAACAGATGTGCAACACAATATGAATGACTGGTTTAGCGAATACACAGTTAATAGGAAACCCTTGCCTTGATTTAAGACAAAGTCAGATGCACAAATTAGCTGTCAACACTCGAATAGTGCTACATGGAAGACCTGTTGATTTTACCACATATATAGTGCTAGACTGACAATTAGTAACATTAGTGCATGAAATGGTTACGGTACTCCCTATTAGCAAGAGTGAGATCTATCTCACTCTTGCTATTAGCTGTTATGCATCATGGATGAGCTTATGAGCTGTTAAATGCGCCCTACACCTAAATACGCTCTTACACACGTCACATTTATGTTTAATTGCAGCAGTGTGTAAGCGTTTATGCGATGTTAAATGATGCTTTTGCACGAAATCAAGGGGGCATAAATTGCACTTGTATGGTTTTTCACCCGTATGCAAATGACGGTGGTTTTTTAAAGTTCCTGATGTAGCAAATGCAGATCTGCAGATATCACATGTGTAAGGCTTCAAACCAGTATGTTTGCGGGTATGAATTTGTAGCGCTCCACTGTTGGAAAATGTCATTCCACAAATTTGACATACGTAAGGCTTTTCACCGGTATGTGTACGTATATGCACCTTGAGAGTACTCTTTTGGTTGAAAGCTATACGGCAAACCTGACACTGAAATGGTTTTTCGCTTGTGTGCACAAGTGTGTGTAAATTTAACTGATATTTACTATCGCAGGCGTATTTACATTTATTGCATTTGAAATGTTTTATACGGTCTTGTTCGTGAATACGTTCGTGTCGTTTTAAGGTAAGGTAAGGTATTTATTGAGAGTACAGCTAGGTACAACAAAAACAACAAATCATACACTTCAAGCACAATTACAGGTATAATAAGATAATACAAAAATATTCCTTCAAGGCAAAACCGCTTCCACAAATATTACATTCGTACTGCTTTTCACCAATATGGATAAGCTCATGCTTTGTCAAGTAGTCTTTATTCTTAAAAGCAGATTCGCACACACTACATTTGTGTATCCTCTCAGCCATGTGTATGCGTGCATGCGCTGTTAAATGACCTTTTTGGGTAAATGATTTACGACATACATTACAACTGAATGGCTTCTCACCAGTATGTACACGACAATGTATAGTTAGTGACCCGCGATCTGTAAATGCAACCCCGCAGAGAACACAATTATATGATTTTATACCAGTATGTGTGAGAGTATGCCTGCTTAAATGTGCCGTCTGACGAAAAGCAGAATTGCACACTAGACACTTATACGGTCTATCACCACTGTGGTACGTTTATGTGTTCTTAGACCAGAACCTCTTGCAAAGCACCGTTTGCATAAATCACATTTATATGGCTTTTCACTAGTATGAGTACGTATATGCAAAGTTAATGATAGTCTATGTGAAAAGCAGCGGAAACATTCATCACACTTAAACGGTTTCTCTCCAGTATGAGTGCGCTGGTGGGACTTCAGTTTCCCTTTTTCACGAAAAGATTTATCGCACTGGTCGCATTTAAAAGGTTTCACATCCGTATGTATTAATGCATGCATCCTTAAATTACCAATTCTTGCATACGATTTGTAGCATACGTGACATTTATAGGGCTTTATACCTGAGTGAACCCGTGAATGTTGCATGAAACTATGTTTCCACGCAAACCTAGCGAGACAAACATTACATTTGTATGGCTTTTCCCCAGTGTGAATGCGTTTATGTGCCTCTAAAGTCTTTTCGTCTACAAACGCAGCAAAGCATTCATCACATTTGTGTGGCGTTTGGTGAATGTGTCCAATCGTATGTCTTCTTAATTTATAAGCAGTATGAAACGACTTTGAGCAAATCGTACACTTGTGTTCCCGTTCTTCCATGTCGTTTTTTAATTTGATGATAATGAGGTTTCTAACCTTGTGACTGTCGGACGAGCTGGATTGCCAATGCGCAACACCAAAGTCCACAACTGCAAGGTCATTATTCTCAGCAGCTTACGTATGCAGGCTTCACACAATACCCCATAAATTTACATAAACTATTTTAATTATTTTATGATAAATATGATAATAAATAAATAAATAAATTCATTCGGCCTTGGCCAGATGCCACCACATTCAATAAGGGACTTCTGGTAGGAGAAAAATGTAAACCAGGGCTCCAACTTATCTACATATCCAGTTAGTGAACAAAGGGCCCTGCCCAATGAAGCGCAATTTGGGCAAGTGCCCCCTCCCCTCTTTTGGACGCCTTTTGGTAGATAAAATTACGCAGAAACGTTATTAAAAGAAAGGCAGAAAGCCATTAATACAAAAGCTATTGTATGATTGCAGTATGTTTCCAAGGACTATAGTGTGAAAATGTGGTACATCCTCGCCGATCCTCGTGCATCTGGGAGCAAGCTGTAAACGTTAACACTACCACTGCCGCTGGATGGCACCACGGTATTTTCGTGCGGTTTTTAATTGACGATATAGCTTGGAGCAACAACCTCACTTCGGTGATAGTGCCACTTTAAGCAGCCACTACAAGCAGCCACAATGACGTATCAATTTCAACGTCACATGAAAGAAAACATGCACTTGATTATGAAACCTGCCTTTGCCAGATTTCAACTTCACATATTGTTACCAAATAACACAAGTTGCCACCTTTGCTTCTGCCTTTCGGGTTTTAGCATTCGTACTATAGTGGCGTGCATAAGAAGGTGGGTTAATATCGAGGTGTATTTCTTGCTTATGGGAACTTGGCTTCAATTGTCTTAGCTGACATTTTCCAGTTTTTGCTTATATATTTGAACTATGAATTATGATAGCTGACATTTTGTATTTTTTCCCAGAAGCAATTTTGCGGGATTGACAGCTGTTGTGGAATGCGGAAAAAATTAATTAACTTGTCGTCAATATTTAAACCATCGTGTATGCCGACATTAATAGTTTAGCATTTCTAAACTGGTTTTCTGCGTGCCATTTGATTCTGCAAAATGCGGAACCCCAAGTATGTGTCTGATGCCATCTCTTTCATAAATTGTTGAAATTTACTGCTAGTACTGGGGCCCATTGTCTGACACAACCGTTTCAACTAAACCACATGTAGCAAACAATTATTTCAGTTTCTTAACAACACTCCAGCTCAAGTGCATTTGAAACTCTAACGGGAATTTTGATTGAGCATCAAGCACCACTACGAGAATTTCATCGATAAGATGGACTCAAATATCAATATGAATTCTAGATTATACTGTGACAGGCCTCCCAAACATGCTTTTTACTAGATGTTACACCATCCTTGTTTAACTGACAAGTTCTACAGGTCTTAACAAGTTTTTTTTTCTTTTCAATTCATGATCTATACCCGGCCACGAGCAAGGGCGTTTTATTCTAATGATGCAACGACACCAGGGATGAAGTTCAAACATAACTGGTGGTCATATCAATTCAGGTATTCCAAGATGATGTCCCAAAAAAAGTTGCATTGCCGTCTAAAGGTAACTCTAGATAGTGCAAAAAAAGAGGTGTTTAATTCCCCTTTCAGGCAAGCCTTCTAGAGTATAGCGATACACCTTATCTAGGTGTTTATCCTTTAACCCTTTTAGGTCCGAACGACGATATATCGACGTCGCAATTCCGCTGCAGAAAAGCCCAAACGACGATATATCGTTCACTCAGTTCTACGCCCAGTTTAAAAAAAAAATACGATTGCAGACATCGGAGGCTAACTCCGATTGAATTAGATATTTTGCAACGTATATTAAAGGTTTATTTTGGTTTATTTAATTCAAATCATCTATTTATTACCTTTAGTCGATGTTATTGTTTTGTTGGCATCGTCGTCAAAATCGACGTGAAAATTGAGTTTGTTTGCTGAAAACAGCCCTCGGTTCAAACGATCGTATCTCCGGAACTACGTAACGTGCAGCCGCCATCTTGAGCACGTTCGAGAGGGGTTTCCCAATTTTCTAGCCCGCGAAAAATGACGTTATCAACTCCAACGTCACTGCCTTTATTCCCCGAATGAAATGTGCTGTTTCAACGGTCCTTGTTCAAACTAGTCCTGATCGCCTGCTATCGCGTGCACTGATTGGTCCGTTCGTGGCACGTGATCTTTCGGCCGTCACGCGACGCGAGTCAAGGTCATATCCATTTGCGCTAGCAGGAGCACGTTCGCTTGCGGGCAGCCGGTCAATATGGCCGCTGAGGACGAAATGGTAGTGAGCATTCAGTGATAGTAAATGTTGGTGGAATAAAGCAACTTTAAGCTATTTTTTCGGTAATAAAACATAAAATAATGATTTCGGACGTAATAAAAGGCGTTGTAACGGAAGCATATCGAGTGGATGTTATCATTCAGAGTACTGTAAGTTGAAACTTTCGTTAGCGCTGTTTACATAGTCGAACTTGAGGATTTTTTTTTAATAAAGATAACTTAGGACGATGGTCTCAATTATATTTCTGTTCAATAATTTACGATATAATTATTACATCTGTGAATTTTTGTACGCCGAGACCGCATAGTTTTTTTAGTACAATTTATTTTTGTGAGGAATCCATGTTGCGGCCATGGCCTTTCTCACTTGTGAATTGAAAAAGTGGCGTGGATCTAAAAGGGTTCAAGTATGTTTTTCGAGCTGGTACAATAAATGGGTAATGAGTCTACCATTTGCATATTCATGATAGCAAAACTTGTAACCTGTTCAAACATTACCTTCTCACGTGGCAGAGGTATTCCAGATATGAAATCCGCAAGTAAATTATCTTTAATATGGAAGTGCTATAAATCAAAATGATAACCGTTCAGGTACAATGCCCACAGTTGGATGCGAGCAGCCGCCATCACTGGAATAGCTACTTTCTTACGGACACCCACAATAAAGCCTTTTGATCGATTTGCAATGTGAACGTACGTCCGTGAAGAAGCTGATGAAATCATTTCACCCCAAAGACAACAGAAAGTCCATCATGGTCATGTGGCCATAGTTAAATTCTGCCCTACTAAGTGACTGAGCAACAAATCCTATTGGCCTATCTGCGGTATCTGGCATAACATGCATTAACAAGCCCCCAGCCCCCAAGGGTGATGCATCCGCTACAAACTTAAGAAGTGGCTGGGGGTCGTAATGAACAAGGATGGACCAAGTGAAATCTGTAAAATAAAAGGTACTGTCGGCACCCCCAGAAATTTAAATGTAATTACTAGAATTAACTTCCCAAGCCTGGGTATACCACCTTTGAAGAGTTTAAGTTTTATAAAAATTAGTTCTAAATATATCCTAGTCTTACAAAACTTTAAGTTAATTGGCACCCTCGTCGCCAATGACGTGTTTCCAATAAGTGGGTTCAGAGTCATCCAACCTTAGAAGGGTGAGTCAAGAATGAGCGAACTAATAGGCGAGGTAGTGGATGACATGTGCTACGCTAAATAGCCTTGCTGGATACTTTTAAAGGGATATTAGAATAACCATGATACACCTGGTTTTACCCAGAGTACACTTACGTAAATAGTATGCAGAGGTAGCATAGCGTCACCTAGGTCACAGGAGTTGACTTTATACTTATTGGCTAAGGCCACTTGTGGTACCTGACCTCAGAAACCACGTGTACTTATTCACCTCCTAAGCATTGCGGCATTTTATGGCTTTTAGCCTGTTGGTGGCACACTCACTTCTGCACTACAAATTTGCATAAGGTGCTGGAGCATATTAAAAATAAGAATCAATTTGCCTATTTAGGTATTTGCGTTATTAGGTATTGGTTTTTGTTTCTGTAATATATTCAAATGTTAGATTTTCAGCACTCTCATACTTCTGCCTTTCTGGTCACATGCATGGCCTTGATAAAGAATCAAAGATTTCCAATGAGCTGGGATGGCAGCTAAGAAGAAGACAAAGAGGACAGAAAGGTACTCAGTGTTGTTTTGTTTTATTCTTAAAGAGCCGCCGAACTCAAACCGAATTATCTGCCCCACTACATACAGCAGACGACGAGACAAAAGCGACAGCAAATAAGGCTAAGGCAAGGTATAACGCTTTCAGAAGTGAGAATGTTACTGAAACAAACATCAGTTATTGTTAATTGGGGTAAAATTGGTGTTTAATCCCTTACTTGATGAATATGGAAGTTGGTAGTTAAGTATAGGGCTATATCATTTACTTACACACATAAAAGTTTTAACTGAAAAATTAATGATAAAGATTTCCCCGGCTGAAATTTGTTTCTTTTGCCTAGGAAAATATACACTACCTGTCAATTTTTTCATTATGTTTTCATGATGCCGTCTACATCCTTAAGTTTTAAAGTTCCGTTGATCCGGCTGGCTTGGCAACCCAACTGCGCATGTGCACAGCCTTCCATAAATGGGCTTCTCTATCTCCCCTCTCATTATGGCAGAAGGTGACTCAAGAAGGGAGGTAGGGTGGGTTTAAGGTATTGAATCTTTTCTTAGGCGAAAGAAACAATTTCAGCCGGCCTTCTTGGGACCGGCAAATTTCTGTTTCTTATTGCCGCTGGAAAATACGCAATACCTATCAATTTTTACATTGACAGTAGACCTAGTCAAATTAGGTGGCGGGCACCTTCTGATAGAGTTCCCCAAGATTCCAAAGCTGGCGGTTCCCTGGAGTCGACGACTCCATGAGCATGATGGGGAAAATAAATTTGGTTAGAGCTGTTTAATTTTTTTTTTTTAATCAGTTATGGTAAACCCATGTGGGGTTAATCCAGCGACACAGAACTTTTAAGCACAAGCGAGGCCCTCCTACCATGTCACCTTTTCGACTGGATTCGACAAAACCACCAAACCACCACCACAACAAAACCCCACCGTCACCTTGTGCACAGTCACACCTAATAAAAAAAAGTCTATTCGCTGAACCCCATTCAATCGTGCTCTGGGGAAACGTACCGTGGGTACCAAACTTACCCACCGGCACAATGCCCTTAAATAAATAACCAAACACTACCGAAGAAAACCACTTACGTCTTCCTGCGTTACTTGCAGATAGGTCTCACCATCCATATCCCCACAACTCGTGATCTCTCTACCCCCTCCCCGTACAAGCCACCTTTCCATCAACCCTTTGTAATGACTAGGAAAACTCGCCGAACCCCGGCACCACACCCTACTGAACTACAAGAAAAATAAACTTAAGGTACTGCCACAACAACGAAGGTAGTATGACCACCATATACGTCAACCACACACCCTGGGAAAAACCAAACCCAGGCAAAACCTATTGCCACTACCCCAGCACTTTCATGCCCATACAGACTTGTACCCAAACACACAACTCTTACATAACCCGCCATTTAGGAAGGAAACAGGAAAAGCAGCCCATTTTTCCGACCCCCAGCCTGGCCGGCTAAAAATGGTTTCTTTTGCCAAGGAAACCATACTTAACCTGTTAATTTTAGAATTACATTGATCTTCAATGTCGTTTCCTTGGAGGTTTCTTGACTGCATGTAACTGCCTGCTTGCCAACTCCAACTGCACGGCGCAGCCCACCTCTATAAAAGCGAGAGCATGCATGCGTTCGTCATTTATTTTCCTCTCAATATGTCAGGCGGTGACTCGAGGGGGGAGGCAGGGCAGTTTTGGTTAAGTAAGTTTCTTGGCAAAAGAAACCATTTTTAGCCGGCCAGGCTGGGGGCTGGCAAAATGGGCTTTCTTTTTGTCCTGGGTTGCAAGCAGGCTTCCCCCAAATACAGTATTTTGCCTCCTGCCTGGCCGGCTGAAAATTGTTACTATTGCCCGGAGGAAACATACCTGTGTTATTTTTGCATTCCTTCCTGAGGGATGCCATTTCTCCTGGAGGTTTCTTGACGCTTCAGATTCACCCAGCCTTGCAACCCAGTGCGCATGTGCGACGCACCCTCATAAAAGACGGACCAGCTATAGTGGCTGCCATCTTTTTCCTTCATCGATCACTCATGGTGGTGACTCAGAGGGGAGGTAGGGCGGGTACAGGTAATGTATGTTTCCTCCGGGCAATAGAAACAATTTTCAGCCGGCCATCGAGGAGGGCCGGCAAAATACTGTTTCCAATTGCCCTTTGGAGACATACATTACCTGTGTTATTTTTGCATTTGTGTAGACCTCGTCACTTCACGTGGAGGGTGCCACGTGACGGTTGTGAGTTTCCCGAATGGGAAAATGCGGGGAGTTGAAATCCTTATTAAAAACTTTCAGTTTTAGGATTTTGGAAAAATGATGTTGAGGTGGATACCTGGTTGACCGGAGCTTGACAATTCAGGGTGTATTTGGGCGAACTTAAGGATGGCATGTGGTTGGACTTGAAAGGTGGAGATGTTGGTAGGACAGACGACTGTTGTTCCATGTGAATGACAAGTGCAGAAGTATTGTGTTGATTGGAATGAAGAGGGTTCTGTGAAGTTGTGCTTGTCTTTCGGAGGAATGTGACGATGACATGGGGAGAGTTGATTGCGGGGGATGTGTTGATTGAGGTTTCCTTGCTTGTTTGCTTGCTTGCTTTCTTGCTTGTTTTGACTTTGGACATTGCGTGAGTGTTAGTCACGTGTAAAACAAGGTGCAGGTTGTCTTTATGTTCGCGATGTATTTCGACAGAGACAAGTTGCTTGAGACAAGCTGTCTAAGCTGAGGCTTTGAAGACTGAGACTTTGTACTTGGCTTGGCCTTGCTGGCTTGGGATTTAAGTGGCTTGTTTGACTCGGGCAGAGAGAACGGATTAGAGTGAAAAACATTAGTTTTCCCCTTCATTTATGATCTTTATTCTTTTCTTGTCACAGGGAAAGGCGGTTAGAGAAACCTAGATGTTATGTTATCATCAGGTGGTTATCATCAGGTGGTTATCATCAGGTGGTAGACGGCTCGAGGTCTTGATGTCGGGAACACGAGCGGGCCGTGCTTGAAGAGGGCGAAGCGGCTAGCCGGAAGGCAGGTGCGTAGGCGAAGCTGTTCCCAGGCGTAGGCGAAGTGAGGTCGAAGGCTGTAACGGACATTGGCTCACCCTCATACTTACTTGTGTGCTTGAAACTGTGGTTGACTTTGTTGGCGCCAAAATCATTTGTTGAACAAGACTTTTGGGTTTTGCGCCAAAACCAGGGCGGACGTGCAGGAGAACGTTGCCAAGTATTGTTGGCCACGATTGGCAAAAACTTTGTAACCAAGAACTGGATTGGTTAACGAACTTACGTGCTGATTGGTTGTCCGGTGGAGCTCTGGATCCGACCGGAGCATATAAAAGCCAAGGGCTTCAGGGTCCGGTGTTCAATTCTAGGTGATTCTTCAAAACGTAAAAACGTAAAAACGAATTTAACTTCAGTTCGCTCACTTTCACTTCGC
>JAHWFP010071398.1:0-41186 GCA_023313725.1 Lithobius niger
CTCGTCGCCAACTGTGATGTCCTTGGCGGGGACACACCTTAGCCCAGCGTGGGCACCAATGGTAATAAACACACGGACTACCAGAGTGTAGGCTACAGCTGATAAGACAGCGAACTTCCTGTTTACTGCTCTTTAAATACAGGTAAGTCATGTGATACACTTAAGACAATATACAATTATGGAACAGCCTATTTAGTGGTTAAAGGGTTATCTTGGTAGGGTTAACATATAGACATGAAATTGATGGCTGCCATTGTGGAGCACACAAGTGACGACTCCACAAATTTGGATCCGATCTTCGATGGGTGATTGGATGACTGACCGCACAGCGATTGTGTCGGAAATTCAGGTTAGTGCACCTTGGTATAGTCCGGTTGCCAGGCCGAGTGTTTATTTTATGTATCCACCTGAGTGCTTAGGTAATACAAGATTGTATTTTTGTGTCCCTGACTGGATTGAGTTATAAGAGAAGTGTTTAAGTACGGCGCTGGCCATTAAGAAACTCGAGCACGAGTTAGAACTTGTTAATAGACAGATAGAATTAGCCCCGATTACGAAACGCAGACGGTACCAATCCAGTACAGGTTTGGCCAAGTGTAAATTCCGGTCCACGGCCCAGAAAAATTTGAGAGTTATTTTGCGGCTGCAATTTTAACTGTAAAGATTTAAAACCAGAACGTTTTTTTTTCTTTAAAATTTGAACTAACCTAACTTTCAACATGGAAGATTTAGAAGCGTTAATCGATCATATTCATTACAAAGACTTAAAGAAAGCTTGTTTGAATTTGGGTTTAACGGTGTGTGAAACCAGACACGAGTCCGTAGATGTTTTAAAAATAGCATTTAACGATGATAAACTCACGTTAGAGGAGCTGTCGAACGAACTGCTCAGTGCCGTAGAAAAACGTGATTCTGCCATTTTGGCCAAAAAAGAAATCGCTCTCAAGGAGAACGAACAGTTTCTTAAAGCCGAACAGTTAAAACTAGAAGCTTTAAAGTTAGACGAGGCGGAAAAAGCTAGAGCTTATGCCTCATGTGAGGCCGACAAAATTCGTGCCCACGAACTAATGTTACGTGACACCACCGCCCAGACTAGCGATGCCGCTACGGCGCTGGCCATTAAGAAACTCGAGCACGAGTTAGAACTTGCTAATAGACAGATAGAATTAGCCCGATTACGAAACGCAGACGGTACCAATCCAGTACAGGTTTTGCCAAGTGTAAATTCCGGTCCACGGCCCAGAAAAATTTCTGATGCCGTTAGATTGCTAAATAATTGGGGTCCGAAATCGGAAATCAATTCATTTTTAAAAATCTTTGAAGGTACAATGGAAACTCAACGTATTCCAAAAAGTGAGTGGGTCGTAGGCTTACAACCTGTGTTAGGCGAAATTTTAGTAAAGGTGTGCGATCAAATGAGCACAACTACTATGCACGATTACGATCAGGTTAAAATAAAATTACTTGAAAGGTTCGTAGAGACCAAAGAGTCCGTCCAATCGGCATTTCGCAGTCTTGAGAAAGAACAAGACCAATTATTTCACGTGCATGCATTTGATCTCGAGACGTTGTTTTCCCGATGGTTGTCACTCGCCGGTGTTAACGGCGATTTCCACAAGTTGTCTAATTTAATTTTATTAAAGCAATTTTATAAGTCTTGCCCAGTGGGTTTAAGAAAATGGTTGCCGGACCAGATTAAATCTGGGACGCTACAGGATGCAGCCAAATTGTGTGATGATTACACAACTCGTAATAAGCAGATCAACATTGATGTTGCAGTCAAAACTGGTAAGGTGCAAACTAGCGCACAGCCAGCCAGCCAAGCTCCTAAAGCTTCGTCTAATCCACGTAACGGTAATCGAAACCGTCGTCCTGCAGCTAAACCGGCCGGTTCTGCAGAAGGTCAAAGTGACTCCACTGGTGGGGATTCTTCCAGCCACAATGCTAACAGAGCATTCGATTAACCACGTAGACCTAGAGCCAACGACGGCACATGCTTTTTCTGTTTAAAGCCCGGACACGTGAGCAAAAATTGCTTTGCACGTTTAGCCAAAGAATCTAGTGATTCAGGTGTTTCTCCCGCTAGCAATAATTTTATTATTAGTCAACCACCTGAACTTGTCTTATCAAAACACATTCACGAATGGAGTGTTAAAGGTGCTAAATGTTTAGTGCTTAGGGACACGGGTTCTACCCATGACGTTATCTCTAGGGATTTGGTTAAGCCACACCAATTCACGGGTGAATACACCCACTGTAGTAACGCGCTCACAGAGCAAACTACAGCCCACGCCATCGCAAAAATCGATGTGCAGACGCCCTATGGCCCTTTAACCACAGAGGCTTTGGTCACGGATCATATTGGTGATCATTTTCAGATGCTTTTAGGCATTCCTTCCCAGACTATTCTGGAAGAAAGGGGGTTAAAAACTTTACCGCCTTTTGCAAACGCAGTGACTCGTGCGCAAACGCGTGCCGAGCAACAGCTCCCGATTTTACGACCCAATTATCGTGAGTCAGCATCAAGTGATGATGATCGTTCAGATAGCGAGGCTGAACAGCGTGAGGTCCCTCCACGAGTAGCACCAACCGAGGGGTCTGTCGATCCTAAAGTAGACCGTTTAGACGATGTAATTTTAGGCCCCCAAACCAGTTTGCAAAACTGTTAAACATTGACAAACCTGCTTTTGCTAAGATGCAATTTGAGTGTCCAACTTTAAAGCAATGTTGGCAAACTGCTGAAATTCCCGTGGAACAGCAGGACGAAAACAAACGATTTTTCGTCGACAAAGGTTTGCTTTTCAGAGAGCCCTTTCGTCCTTTAGGTAAGCCGTCAATCAAGAGACAGCTAGTGCTTCCTAAAGCATGTAGAAATTTTGTGTTGGATACAGCGCATGCCAATGCATGGGCAGGCCATTTGGGCCGGTCTAAAACTAAAGACCGAGTATTGACAAATTTCTACTGGCCACATTGTTTCACCGACATTGAGACATATGTACAGTCATGTTTAACTTGCCAGAAAAATGGCAAAACAGGGCAAAAGTTTGTTGCACCCATGGTACTAGTGCCGATGGATGGTGAGCCTTTCAATAGGTATGTTATTGACATTGTTGGTCCAATTAGGCCTACAAGTAAGGCTGGTTTTAAGTACATTCTTTCACTACTTGACCCTGCAACAAAATTCCCTGAAGCTGTTCCCCTCAAAGAGGCTAACAGCCAGAGTGTTGTTGATGCACTCCTGCAAGTGTTTTCTCGACTAGGCTTCCCTGGCGAGCTCCAAAGCGGCCTAGGCTCGCCCTTCATCTCTGAATTGACAACTTTGTTTTTAGAGAAGTGTGGAATTAAGTGTATAAATTCCAGCGTTTGTCACCCCCAGTCCAACAGCGTCGAACGCTTCCACCGCACACTAAAGGCAGTGTTGCGTGCCGTATGCCATGAGCATCCGGAAGATTGGGAGAGGTGTTTGCCCGGGGCAATGTTTGCACTCCGTACAGCTCCTCATGAGAGCACTGGCTTCACTCCTACTGAGCTTGTTTACGGCCGTAACATCAAAGGCCCACTGGAGTTGGTGAAAAGCCAATGGGTTGAGCCAGACGTTCACCCAAGTGTATTAGAATACATTCTCGACTTGCTTCAAAGATTCAAGTACTCCCGTGAGATTTCCCAAGAGAATATCACAAAGTCACAACTTAAAAATAAAATTTTGTATAACAGAAAGGCTACTGAACGTAAGTTCAAGGAAGGGGACAAAGTTTTAGTACTTAAGCCTTCCAGAGCCAATAAATTGGACATTTATTGGGACGGGCCTTGTGTGGTGTTGAAAAGGTTATCGGACACAAACTATCTAATAAAAAAATCGTTTGGTGCTCAAAAGGAGACAATCTACCACGTCAACCTCCTTAAGCCCTATTTACCTAGGGAGGGAGCTTCTAACTATGCATTTTCAGACGAACGTGACTCTGCTCACCTTGACCATGTTTGGACAGGTCAGCCAGGCGATGGCCACCTTACTGCTAAGGAGGCTATGGCCCTTTTTAAGAAAATGGGTTCCTTAACTGAAGGGCAGAAGAGTGAACTACTAAACGTTTTTGAACAAGTGGATGGTGTTTTCTCCACTTTGCCTGGTCGAATTGACCTGGTGCAACACGATGTGGAATTAATTGATCCCCACGTGAAACCCTGTAAGTACTATCGCCATGCGAAGTATGAGCGTGATTTAATTGTCACAGAAATTAAGCGGATGCTTGATTTGGGTTTAATTGTTGAAACCGACTCACAACACGGTTCTCTCATGATTATTGTTCAGAAGGAAGATGCCAGCCCACGTCCGGTAGAAGACTACCGTGAGTTGAACAATAATACAGTCACGAAGGACTACCCCATTCCCAACATTGAGGAATGTATCGAACGAGCCGCCAAGTGGAAATTTATTTCTATCTTTGATTTGAATCGAGGATTTTGGCAAGTACGTTTAACGCCGCAAGCTTCTTTAGCTGCCACAATTACAACTCCCATTGGGAAGTTTGCTCCTCTCATGATGAACATGGGAATGAAGAATGCCCCCTTCTGCTTTCAAAAGTTGATGGATGGTGTCACTAGGGGCATGGAAGAGTACGTTACTCCTTTCCAAGATGATACAGCTGTTGGTGCCGAAACGTGGCCACAGCATCTCGAACATGTCTTTAATTTTCTTTCTGCTGTCAAGAAAGCCGGGCTTACGGTTAATGCCAAGAAGTCGCAGGTTGCTTGCAGCAAAGCCACCTTTCTGGGTCATGAAGTTGGTGGAGGTTCACGTACTCCTTCTGAGATAAAAGTTTTGGCTGTGCAAAAATTCGCTAGGCCACAAACTAAGAAGGATGTTCGTTCTTTCCTTGGTTTAGTAGGGTACTATCAAAGGTACATAAATCACTACTCTGAAACCTGTGCGTGTCTTACTGACTCCTTAAAGAAGGAACCACCTGACCCCGTTTTGTAGGATGAGTCCAAACAACAGCGTTTGACTCCTTGAAACAAGCTTTAGTGACGTTTCCCGTCCTAAGAGCTCCCGACTTCAGTCAAACTTTCATTTTGCAGTGCGGCTGTTCTGAACGAGGTATGGGCGTCGTTTTGTCCCAAGTGTTCGATGACGATGAACACCCCTGTCTTTATGCTTCACGCAAATTGACAGCATGGGAACAAAAATTTTAAACTACAGAAAAGGAATGTGCTTGTCTAGTCTGGGCCGTTGCGAAACTTCGTCCCTACATTTATGGCACCAAGTTTCTCATCGAATCGGACCACAATCCACTTCACTGGCTGAAACAAATGTCTGGCAAAAATCCCAGATTGTTGCGTTGGAGTCTTACTCTTCAAGACTATGACTATGAGGTCAAGTACAAACCTGGAAAGTCTCATACTAATGCTGATACTATGAGTAGGTATTTTGTTTAACTTAAAAACAACAAGTTGAGTTTTTATTGTTAAAAGCTAAACAAGTGGTGGAGCCAAAATTTGCTCTGCAATTTTTTTTTATTAAATTTTCTTTAATTGTTAAGAGGTACGTTGTCAGGACAACCTCACTCAAAGAAACTGTAAGCTTTCCCAATACACCTAAATTTTAAGTGCCTATGTTATTCTCCCTGTCACTATCAACGCCTTCCTGTGTGGAAGGATATTTACAGAGATTATACGACACGTTTTAATGTTTATTAGGAACATTCTACGGGAGTTTAGTGGTCCCTGGCTATCTCCTCTAAGTTTTTACGAAACATTTTTCTTTATAAAAATTTGTCTGTCTACCCCTGGGAGATAAAGGATAGCCCTGTTTAAACGGTTGTTGGGTATACGCCATAAAACCTCCCAGCGTTGTATCTTATGTGTAAGTTATGGGGTCTACCTCAAAACCCTTGTGCTTAAATTTCCTTTGTAAACAAGTTGTTTGGTAACCTAAAACCATCCCAGTGGGAGTAGTTTTACAGTAAATAGAGCTGGTCATTTTATGCGTGCCCATAGTATGCAATTTTCTAAACCCTATCGCAGGCTAGGTTTATTGTTATGCGTCCGTCGGTTTTTATCGCAGCCTTCCAGGATAAAAAAAAAAAGGCTAGACTAGAAGAAAGGCAGAACGGCTAGGGAAATATTACCAGAGCAGTAGATGGCCTCATTTATCTGTTAAAACGAAACAAAAAAACTCTGAACACGTACCTTTAATTTTCATTAACTTTCGAAAATAATGTTTCTTATTATTTAATGTTTTGCTCCAATTTCCAGTGTGCTCTGTACGAATTTCCTGCAATGGGCAGCGCGGACAAGCACTCAGTTAATTTTTGCAATTAGTGTTATATAAACTGTAATTTTTTTACTCAAGTTAACTTTACCGCAAAAACGTCAGTCCCCAAAAAAATAAAATGGTAATTTTAAATTTTGCGTAAACAGTGTACTTTTAACTTGTCGATCCGGGGCTAGGAACAAATAGCTCAAAAACCTTTTTCGCTCATTTTGAATGTAAATGGCAACACGACAAACTTTATAGGAGTTGGAACATCCTATGTTGTTTGATTGCATAAACCAAGAGTGTTTCTTTGCATATTTTTAGTTACATGGCTTGGCAACTTGTATTGTGACATACCGATGTGCACTAATCATTTTTGTAGGCTTTTATTTGGAGTCCAACAGGAACCCCGAATAAAATCTCCCGTTGGGGGGCATGTAAAGGCATGAGGCCTAAAATTCCTGTCGATTGGTTAGGAGACCCGACACCAACCATCAACAACTCGGGGACACTTTTTTTTTTCTTAGCGCCAAAAAGCGCTAGGCCTATTTTTCCACCTCCAAGTTTAAAAATTCGTATCTTCCAAGAAAATGGACTTCATCGACTCTAGTTTGCAGCTCTTAATAAACCTGAACTTTATCTAACATTCTGTGAAAACAGAACTTGAAATTTCACCATACTTTGGTCTACAGCTTCATTTGAAAAAGTGTTCAAACTGAGCGCCAACGCACGCAATCTCCGTCGCCATTTTCTACAAACATGTAAATATTTATTTGTATTTCTCGAATTTATTTCTAGGCATAAAGCCGACTAGCTTAGTGCTGTGCTAGTTTACATGTTTACATGTTTTTATTTTACTAAGGTGACGATTTTAGCAACTATGAAAACTTTGACTACACTAGCGTTATTATCTGCGGCTGCAATAATACATTTAAATTTTTATGCGTTATAGCATTTTAAAAAGCACAAGCTGGTTTATTTAATCTTTTGCCTAGGCTTTTATAAAAGCATTATTTAACGTAATCTTTTCTCATGAAACCTACCTTGTTCAAAATGGCAACACAACTACGATTATTTTACCGGACATTTTCAGTGTGTATCTTGTATTTTTATTTCAGGGCTCCGACCACAGTGATCTCAATTCCGAATGCACAGTAAAGCCTTTGCCTTCAATTAATAACAGTTTATTTTTACTTTGAGCATCAAACTTCGTCTCCCCCCCCCCCTTCCTTCGATAGTTGCAATGCATAACATTGTAGTTTAAAAAAAAATGTATGGGCCTATTTCACGTTGTTATGAGTTTAACTCAATGCACTACTCAAGCCATGGCCTCTAAAAACACACAAAGTCGGCAAATCCCTTTGCCATCCAAGCTCCTTCCAATCCGAACTCAGTATTTTTTCTCCCCACCAATCAGAGTGCAAGGCTACCCTAGCCGTCCGCGCTGTCATGGCAGACTTTCGGTAGTGCCAGCTCGGCCGGTTTTGGTCAGTCACTCCTCCTCCAAAGCGACCCCTCTACCTCACCCCCCCCCCCCTCCGTCGCTCTCCTACAGGCCCGCGGTTTCCCTCCTACCTGCAGGCAGGCAGCAGGTATTTAACCAAGCTGAGGGAGAATTTCGTTAGCATAGCATAGCTACGGCGGTTGGAGCAGAGATGTCCAGTCCGAAGGTTGCCATGCCGGGCAAGGTAGTGGTTCAAAGGGTAACTAGTTTATTAGAATTTAATTTTTAGAACAGAATTTCTAAATTTTTAGTCTTAAAATATAAACTTAACTTCTAGACTTTGAGGGAATTTGTGGGTAGCCAAACGCAATCGGCATTTTGGTTTAGGGCACCCATGATTTAAGGGTTTAAGGTCCCCTTCCTAAAAATCCGGCTTTTTTTTTCTTTGTTTGTGAACTCAGTGTTCATTAAATAATCTAAGATCACCGAGATCTAGCATGTGTTATTGTTGAAGCAGGAGTTTTCAAAAAGGTAGTTTTCCTTGTAACACTAATCTTGATTCAGTATGATTGATTGATTGACTGTAGTGCAAGAGTTGCTAAAGCTTTCAAAGACTATTTTACATTCTGCAAGGGTCATGTTTGTAACTTAGAGAGTTGCGATAACTCAAACAGACTTTTTCTAGTCCAAATTGTAAATCGTGTGCTTTTAATTGTAAAGCCCCAGTTTTATTCTTGTAACCAACTAGTTACTCCGTGTGTAAAAATCTTGTCATGTTTTATTAAAACAGAAAAGAAAGTTGTTTTGAACAACAAATTTTGACTTCGAGTCCGATTTAATTTACAAGGGTTATTTTAATTACAAAACCAATTTTTATTCTAACTCCGAAGTAGGCAATTAAATTAACTACCCATCGTGGTGGCAGTAAACCGTGATAGATAGGTCATAAAAGTTTAGTTAGGACGTTGACGCTCTTCTCCTAACCGTGCAGTAGACACGCTATGCTGTTTTCACAACAAAGTAAAAACCGCCACTTATGATTTATTCTACGTTAACCACATGTACGCCAGATGTCGGTGCTATAGACAGTAGGCACCTCGAGACCCTGTAAGCGCCGCTACACCAAGCTTTAAGCTACGATGCATTTATTTATTTTTTTATTTTTTAAACATACCCGGCTTTTCCCCTCATTTGTCCCTCACGTTTGGCGATGCCATCGGGGACCTTTGTGTCCCTGGTAGGTCTAATCTTGGTGGTAAGGCATTCGTGACCCCAACCCAATACCATCAACCCATCCTCTGTAGCCGAGCCATCGTAGTTGTTTTAAACTTTTAAACTGTTCAACTTTTGTAATTTTTAACTTCGGATGGCAGTCAGTGACCACCAGGTCCTTGCCATTCCGGTTGTGTTTGCAACGAACCTATTATTATTATTTTATTTTTCTTTTAGGGCAAAAGGCCCACAAACACTAGATAGGTTGTAGATTAGGAGGGGCTGCCTTTGGTACTTAACCTCACATACATGTGGATACAGACAACCATTTTTTAGGTGTGATATTTTTTATTTTGTTTGTCGGCCGCAAGCCTCATGAAAAATTTCCACTAATATCAAAAATTGTCCCGTAACTTTAAAGTTAAGCATCCAAGTTAACTTCATGTGTTATAGCATTCAACTAAGCTAGATTATTCGTCTATTTAACCTTTTTATATATGTTTAACCTTTATATGATGATATATGTTTTAACCTTTGTATATATGTTTGCTTAAAATCTCCATCAAACTCCGACTGTGACGATCCGAATGCAAAAACTAGCTTGTCCTTCTATTAAAAACAATACTCTTATAAAGATCTGTTTCCATAGCCATCCAAAGTCAAACTGTGCATAAACTCCGTTCCCCCCTCCCAACCTAGTTGTGGTGTGTAACACTGCAGTTTTCAATTAAAGCTTTTTAAATTTAATAGTAATGCTTTATGCATTACCCAAGCCCAAGTACTAAGCTTTAACTTGAGTCTTTTCCCAAGGCAGTCTTGTAAATATTCATTCCGTAATCAATATTCCAATGCAAAGGCCTTTTCCAAAGTTCACTTGAGTAAAACTCAACTTGGCCTACACTCAGAGCGCCCAGCTACCCTGCCCGTCCGCACCGTCCTGCCAACTTCCGGTAGTGACAGCTCGGCCAGTTTGGGTCAGTCTCTCCTCCCCCAAGAGTTCCCTCTCTACCCCGCTCCTCCCCCCCCCCGTCACTCTCCTACAGGTCCTCGCTAACCCTCTTGCTGCCAGGCAGCTGGCATAAAAACCCCCAGCCCCATGCAGCCACAGCACAGCTCACAGATCTCTCAAGCTAGAAAGGTCACGCCAGTCAAGAGTGCAGACGTCACGTCTGAGGATGCCATGCCGGGTAAAATGGTAGTGGTTCGTATGTTTTAGTTTAGCTTTTGGAATTTTAATTTAGGACCCCCCCCCCCCCCAAGTGTAAATTTATAGTTTAAAACTTAACTTTAACTCTCTAGCTTAGAGGAAATTATGGGTGGTGACGCCATTATCGGCATTTTTGGTCCACCACCCCCCATAACGTCGGAGTGGTTCTCTTACTAAAAACCAAAACTTTTTCTTGTTTATTTTAAATGTAACCATAATCTAAACAACGGACGGTTTGATCTTTGTGTGGGATTCATAGAATCATTCATTCCAGACGTACTTTATAAGTAGCAGAGGCTTTTATAATTTGAGGAGTTGGCTTATCAACAGCAACTCTGGTAGGTCTGATGCTTTGTTTTATCACTTAGAAATAAAACTGTGAAACGGTTGCTCAACGTGCGTGTCTGAAACATACTGTTTGATAGACTGCAACCAGCAGAGGCTGTTCAGTTTTGCGGGTGTCTCAAGTGAGTACTCAGTATTGCTTTTTCTACTGGAAAATTTAATTGTCTATTCAAAACAAAAGTGTCGTTTTGTTGTACAGTGTGAATTACTAGATTGTAAATTCAAACTTGTTGCTTTAAATTAACTTATTTCAAAAGCTTTGTGGTACAAACTAAAATGTAAAGTGTGCTTTTCATTCTCTGTCGTTAAAAATAAAACCAGGAGTTTTAAACTTCAGTTCATTTGCTATATGATTAATTGTTTAAGGGTAAAATAAATATGTAGCCCATCTTTAATTTTAGCTCTTGATAAACAGTTAAATTCCACCGTTGGTGGCAGTGAATACCAATAGTATTAAGGTATACCCGACGCCCCACCCCCCATGCTGGTACCGTAGCCCCTGCTGTGCTTATGCCGTAAAAGTCGTTATAATCACCGCTGTAAACGCGGTCTCGTATCAGACGCTCGTGGTGAGGACACCTCAACACCATCGAAGAAAAAACCTGGGGGCAGTACTCTTACCTACCAGAAGAGCATCGTCTGTATGGCGATTACAATATAAAAATGTAAATAATGTATATTTCTTTAGGCATAAAGCCGAAACACTTTCAGCTTAGTTGTGTTTTAGATGTTGCCAACACGCGATATTTTTTATTTCTAACAGGTGACGACTTTGCTTATTTATGAAAAATGTCCGATGTTCAAACCAGTTTACAAATCTAACCTAAACTGCAATTAGCCCTTTAAAAACTAGCTGGAATATTTAATCTTTTGATTTGTGCACTTAATGCATTTTGGTAAACTTAACTTCTTGCCATGAACCCTACCGGAGCTCCAATGTTTATGTTTGTCTATTTCTATGGACCCAGTGTATGATTTTATGTTTATTTTTTATAGCATCTCCATCCAAACTCCGACCGTAGCGAACCTCTAAAAACGTAAACAAACTAGCTATCCTTCGTTAAAAACATGCCTTATATATAGCAATCCGTTTCCCAAAGTCAAATGTTTATTCTGTGCATTACACTTCGTTCCCCCCCCCCTCCTTCAATAGTTGCGATGCCTAACGTCGTAGTTTATTTTAATAGGCCTAAAAATCACGTTGTTATGAGTTGAAAACTCACTTGCACATTCAAAGCCAGGCCTCTAAGTTTTCAAGTCGGCAATTCCCTTTGTCAATTCGAATCCAGCCAACCAAAACACTACTTCAATTCCGTCAGCCAGTCAGAGCGCTCAAGCTACCCCGGTCGTCCGCGCTGCTACTCCAACTTCCGGTAGTGACAGCTCGGCCGATTTGGGTCAGTCTCTCCTCCTCCAGATGTCCGACTCTCTTCCCCGCACACCCCCTCCGAAGCTATCCTCGGCGTCCGCGCCGCCTTCCGGTAATGAGTATATAACCCCAAACCCAGAGACACTCGTTAGCACAGCTCAAGGATTCTCAAAGCTAGAGGTCGCTACGCCGGTCGGGAGTGGAGATGCCGCGGTCCGATTGTTGCCATGCCGGGCAAAGGTAGTGGTTCGTATCGTACTTAGTTTAACTTTAAAAGTTTATTTTTTGGACTTTACGTCAAAATTTATAGTTTAATTTTAACTAAACCTCGTAGCTTTAGAAAGTAAATTTATGGAATGTCAAGCCAAACGGCATTTCGGACGTTGGCAGCCATAATTTAAGGGTTCACGGTCCCTTACTAAAAACCAGCTTTATTTTTCGTGTTTCTTTAAACGCAGTTTAATGTAAACAGGGACGGTTTGATCTTCGTGGAAGGTTGCTTTGATTAAACGCTCGGGTCCACTTTATAAGCAGCCGCGGCTCTATAATTTAAGGAGTTGACTTATCAACAGCAACTCTGGGAGGTTTAATGCTTAGTTAATTCACGGTTGAAACATAACTGTCATTTAGGTCTACTATTACTAGACAGCCGAGGCTGTTCGTAATTTAGAGGGCTCTTTTGCGAAATCCCCTTGTGCCTAACCAAACTTACTTTTTCTATTTGAAAATGTTTTAACTGAACATCGTGTTTGTTCTAGTGTTGAATTTTATTGTAAATTCCCCGTGTTATTTATAAACTAATCCAGTTGTAAATTTGCCAAATGTAAATGTAAAGTGCGTTTTGATTTTTAACATGTTTGTTCAAAAATAAAACCAGGAGTTTAAAACCCAGTTGGTTTACTCGTCTATCGTTCGCTAGAAGTAAGAAATTAAGACAATTCTCTTAAACTTAGCTTAGCTAGCCTAATTTTCCCACCTTGGTGGCAGCGTTACCGCTTATTATTACAGTTAGCCTACAATATTAGGACAAGTGTAGCTCCATTCCCTACGCCGGGACTGTAGCTGTTGTGCTTATTTGAAACAAAAAGTACCCCAAAGTAATAGTAAGAAGATCAAGTTACACCAGGCGAGCGGCGATGCTACAAGCACCTACCCCGTCGTAGCATCCGCCGTTACACCGCTGAACCTTAAATTGAAACTCCATGCCTACCAGGAAACCGGGGGCGTTACAAGCACCTCAGCCATCGTAGCGTTCCCCGTTACAACTGGTGGCAGTGGTGGGATGAACAGGTGCTGTTCCGTCAAGCGTTTCCCCCCCTGCCAAACTACAAGCCAAAAACCTAGAAGGATGCAAGCCACTTCCAACTAGACGTCCGTGGTCACAACAACACGACCACGAAGTAGGTGCCTATGACAAAGTCAAAAAGTCACGAGACAGAAGTCGTACTGCCGTTATAAATCAGTACAAATACCGCCCAGCAGCTCCAACAACTGCCGGCGCCAGGAAGCAACAGTTGCTGCTTCCAGTAGAGACCCTCCTCCCGTGAGATGTCTCCCCCAAACCCGATGCTGTAGGAGAAACCGTCCGTCCAGGAACCTGGTGCTCCGTGCAGCCATTCAGTGGATTTTGTGTGTGCCAACCAAGGTCACAGTGGATTAGACCGCCAAGGACGTTCTACTCCAAAAATCAGTCCCGGACTTCCAGTACTACGGTGTTAACAGTAAGGATCGACTGACCGTACAGCGATTGTACAAAATTGGGTAAGTGTGCATAGGATATGCTTAGAGGCCGCCAAGCCGAGTGATGTAGTTGATAGCATTTATGCAAATTAGCTATTCATATACTAGAGTGCTAGGGGTCCTTGAAGGTGTTTTAGTATGTACTAGCTTACTGGATTTGGGAGAGAAGTTTTTTAATTAATTCGCTCTGCTCAAATTTAACGTAAAATTATTATGCGGCTGCATTTAATTTCGTTTCATTTATAAAAGCTTTATTTTGAAACCACGTTAAACGTTAAAACTAAAAATGTCCGAAATGGACCAACTCGAAGAAATCATTCGTGATTTGCAAAACAAAGACCTAAAAAACCTTGTTTAAACTTAGGCTTTACAGTAAGCGAATCTAGAGCAGAGTCACAGAAAATCTTACAAGCAACCCTCGAAGATGGTAAACTAGATTTAGACGAACTCTCCGATGCACTAGCAAGCGCTATTGAAAAGAGAGAGGCTATCATTTTAACCAAAAAAGAATTAGCCGTTAAGGAACATGAACTTCTTCTAAAAGCAGAGGAACTAAAGTTAAGAGCCCTTGAAGTGGCGGATGCAGATACAGATAAACGCCGGGCTCATGAATTAGCTCTTAAAGATCAAGACGCTCAAATTCGAGATCGAGAAGCCTTGCTTAAAACCCAAGAAAGGGACCAAGAAGCCCAAATTAACGATCGTACCAGTGCTATGGAACTAGCTAAACTGGATAAGCAGCTCGAACTAGCTAAGCTAAACGCTGCTGCCTTGACTCTTAACCCTGCTCCAAACGGAGCTAACGGCGCTCCCCAAGTCCCCCCAAATCCAGTTCCAAAACATGGTAAAATTGCAGACGTAGTACGTCTTGTGGACGCCACAAACTGAAATTAACAGTTTCCTTAAAATTTCTGAGAGAACTATGGTTAGCCAATGATCAATGGGTCACGGGACTCCAACCCCTCGTCGGGGAAGTGCTAATTAAAGTCTGTGATCAGTTATCTGACGCAGAAATGCAGGACTACGAATTAGTTAAAAATAAATTGCTTGCCCGTTTTGTCCAGACTAAAGAGTTAGTTCAAACCCAATTTCGTTCGCTCGAAAAAGAAGTAGACCAGCAATTTCACGACTACGCGTTTGAATTAGAAACGTTGTTCACTCGTTGGTTAGCTTTAGCTAAGGTTAACCGGGACTATGACAACCTTGTCAATCTCATGCTTTTGGAGCAATTTTACAAAGCTTGCACAACTCAACTTAGAAAGTGGATCCCTGATCAAATTAAATTAGGGACTTTGGCCGAAGCGGCCCAGTTGTGTGATGAATTCACTACTCGAAATAAGCAGATTTCTAGTGATACTGCTTCTCGTCCTGTCAAAGCTCAAACTCCTGCTGCTATGACAGCCTAAGGTTCTAAACCTTCCAACAATCAACGTGGTAACAATAATCGTAACCACAACAGGGCGGCTAAACCAGCTGGTACCGCCGAGGTGAAAACTGACCCCCCAAGTGGAAACTCAGCCACCTCCAACAACTCAAATCCCGAGTTTGACAAGCCACGTATTGCTGGTAATTGTTTTTATTGTAATAAATCCGGACATAGGCGTGTAGATTGTTGTGTACGGATGGCTGACGAAAAAGCCACAGCTGATTGTAATTTTATCAGTCATGCCCCACCCGAAGTTGTTTTGTCTAAACATATTCACGAATGGTCCGTGAATGGCCAAAAATGCCGTGTTTTACGTGACACGGGTTCCACACACGATGTAATCGCTCGTGAACTCGTAAAGCGCGACCAGTTTACTGGCGAGTATACGCATTGTCATAATGCTCTAACCGATAAGACTATTGCTCATGCTATTGCCTTAATTGAGGTTCAAACCCCCTACGGAGCTATTCAAACAGAAGCTCTCGTTTCCAACCACGTGGGCCCCCACTTCAGAATGTTGCTTGGAGTGCCATCACAGACCGTGTTAGAGGAGAAAGGACTGGTTTCCCTCCCCACTTACGTGAAAGCAGTCACGCGTGCCCAAACACATGCCAACGATCAGCTCCCTCTCTTACGCCCTAATTACCGTGAGAGCCAGACTGATAGCGAGGAATCAGAGAGCGACTCGAGTGAGGTTACTCCACGAGCAGTAACAGAGGGTTTTGTTAGTCCCAAACAGAGCGACTTAGATGCGGCTATTTTAGGTCCGCAGAGTAAGCAGTTTACAAAACTAATTAACATTGACAAAACCGAGTTTTTAAAACTCCAGCATGGGTATGCCCAACTTTACAATTATGTTGCAAGTATGCTGAGCTCCCTGAAAGCCAGCAAGATGAAAACAAGCTGTTTTTCGTTGACCACGATTTGCTTTTTCGGAAACCTTTTCGCCCCGAGGGAAGGCCGCTAATAAACAGGCAACTAGTTCTTACCCAGGAGTGTAGAAATTTGGTTCTACGCACTGCACATGCTAATGCATGGGCGGGCCATCTAGGGTGTTCCAAAACAAAGGAAAGAGTGCTTACAAATTTTTACTGTCCCAAATGTTTTAGCGACATTGAGCAATTTGTCTTGACTTGTCTAACCTGCCAGAAAAATACTAAATCTGGACAGAAGTTTGTTACCCCTATGTGTAAAAGCATTAGGCCTAAAATTCCTGTCGATTGGTTAGGAGACCCGACACCAACCATCAACAACTCGGGGACACTTTTTTTTTCTTAGCGCCAAAAAGCGCTAGGCCTATTTTTCCACCTCCAAGTTTAAAAATTCGTATCTTCCAAGAAAATGGACTTCATCGACTCTAGTTTGCAGCTCTTAATAAACCTGAACTTTATCTAACATCCTGTGAAAACAGAACTTGAAATTTCACCATACTTTGGTCTACAGCTTCATTTGAAAAAGTGTTCAAACTGAGCGCCGACGCACGCAATCTCCGTCGCCATTTTCTACAAACATGTAAATATTTATTTGTATTTCTCGAATTTACTTCTAGGCATAAAGCCGACCAGCTTAGTGCTGTGCTAGTTTACATGTTTATTACGTCTTCAATGTTTTTATTTTACTAAGGTGACGATTTTAGCAACAATGAAAACTTTGACTACACTAGCGTTATTATTTGCGGCTGCAATAATACATTTAAATTTTTATGCGTTATAGCATTTTAAAAATCTTTATTTAATCTTTTGCCTAGGCTTTTATAAAAGCATTATTTAACGTAATCTTTTCTCATGAACCCTACCTTGTTCAAAATGGCAACACAACTACGATTATTTTACCGGACATTTTCAGTGTGTATCTTGTATTTTTATTTCAGGGCTCCGACCATAGTGATCTCAATTCCGAATGCACAGTAAAGCCTTTGCCTTCAATTAATAACAGTTTATTTTTACTTTGAGCATCTAACTTCGTTCCCCCCTTCGCCCCCCCTTCCTTCAATAGTTGCAATGCATAACATTGTAGTTTTTATAAAAAAATGTATGGGCCTATTTCACGTTGTTATGAGTTTAACTCAATGCACTACTCAAGCCACGGCCTCTAAAAACACCCAAAGTCGGCAAATCCCTTTGCCATCCAAGCTCCTTCCAATCCGAACTCAGTATTTTTTTCTCCCCACCAATCAGAGTGCAAGGCTACCCTAGCCGTCCGCGCTGTCATGGCCGACTTCCGGTAGTGCCAGCTCGGCCGGTTTTGGTCAGTCACTCCTCCTCCAAAGCGACCCCTCTACCTCACACACCCCCCCTCCGTCGCTCTCCTACAGGCCCGCGGTTTCCCTCCTACCTGCAGGCAGGCAGCCGGTATATAACCAAGCTGAGGGAGAATTTCGTTAGCATAGCTCAAGGACTCAGAGGCTAGAGGTCACTACGGCGGTCGGAGCAGAGATGTCCAGTCCGAAGGTTGCCATGCCAGGCAAGGTAGTGGTTCAAGGGTAACTAGTTTATTAGAATTTAATTTTTGGAACGGAATTTCTAAATTTTTAGTCTTAACATATAAACTTAACTTCTAACATTTGAGGGAATTTGTGGGTAGCCAAACGCAATCGGCATTTTGGTTTAGTGCACCCATGATTTAAGGGTTTAAGGTCCCCTTCCTAAAAACCGGTTTTTTTTTTCTTTGTTTATGAACTCAGTGTTCATTAAATAATCTAAGATCACCGAGATCTAGCCTGTGTTATTGTTGAAGCAGGAGTTTTCAAAAAGGTAGTTTTCCATGTAACACTAATCTTGATTCAGTACGTCCATAACAAAAAGCAACTTCCAGTTAATTCCCATTTTTGCCTTTACACCTAAATTTTAAGTGCCTATGCTTTACTCTTTTTGTCATCATCAACGTCTCCCTTTGTGGGAGAATATTAACAAAGATTGTAACGAAACTAATTAAGTATTCATTAGGAATATTCAACAAGGGTTGCAACTTGCTCCCGGTTGGCCCTTCTTTAAGTTTTTACGAAATGTCTTTCTTCCCAAAAAAAATGTCCGTCTTACCTCTGAGTCCAAAATGTTAACTCTGTCGTTAAATTAAAAGGTTGTTGCGTTTTAATCCATAAAACCTCCCAGTGTTGTATTGTTATGTTTTAAGTTATGGATCATACCTCAAAACCCTTCAGTGTTAAATTTAACATGTAAACAAGTTGTTTGGTAACCTTAAACCATTCTAGTGGTAGTCTGTTATATTTAAATAGAGCTTATAGTTGCACATGCGCTTATAGTACCCTCTATTCCGATCCTTAACGCAAGCTAGGTCCTGAGAAGTGTGCCCAGGGTATTTTCTCGAGGTTTTCCTGGATAAAAAAAAAATAACTTTCTGTGCATGGCGGACTTGTTAGAGCATTAAATGTTGCAATTTTATCATTTAATTTTAACAGCTACAAAAACCATAAAAACTGTAACTTTTTCAAACCAAAAATAGTTTTTTTTATTATTAATTGTCTTTGCTCCAATTTCCATTGTGGCCTGTACGAGTTTCCTGCGTCAAACAGCGCGGACAGCACAAAGTTAATTTTTGCAAGTAGTGTCCCTTTAACTATGTAATTTTAATTTACTTAAAGATTTTCTAAGCCACAAAAACGTTAGTCCCCCAAAAATACAAAACGGCGAAGTAAATATTTTTGTAAACAGTGTGATTCAGTTTATGTCAATTTTTTTGCATATTTTGGCGGTCTTGTTCTTGCATATCTTGTGTACACTAACCATTCCATTCTAGCTTTTATTCTAAGATCTAAGGAACCCGGAATAAAATCCTATGTGTGGGGGCGTGTAAAGGCTGGCCGTCCCAAAAAAACTTCGTTCTTCAAACGAACAAATTTGTTTTTCTCTGAGCACCCAAAAACCTCGATTTTCAAACCTCAGCCATTTTACCATTTTTTCAATAATGGACAGAAACGGTCAAACTATTCACCATTTCATAGCCTGGAACAATATCTACCTCGTGGGTAAGCCCAAATTGGAAAACTCAATCCAGAAGTTTTACAATCGACATTTGAAAATCTCACGAAACCAACCGCAGCACTCAGCATTTCCGACCGCCATTATTGTAACTCCATGTATGTATCTTTGCAATTTAATTTAATTTTTCTTTTAGGGCAAAAAGCCCACAAACACTAGCTTAGTTGTAGATTAGGAGGGGCTGCCTTTGGTACTTAACCTCACATACATGTGGATACAGACAACCATTTATTAAGTGTGATATTTTTTTATTTTGTTTGTCAGCCGCAAGCCTCATGAAAAATTTCCACTAAGATCAAAAATTGTCCCGTAACTTCAAAGTTAAGCATCCAAATTAACTTCATGCGTTATAGCATTCAACTAAGCTAGATTATTCATCTATTTAACCTTTTTATATATTCTTTTACCCCCAGAAACGCTACTATTAGTCCGAAATAATTTGACATCGGCATTCTCACGGACACGAATTTTAGTGTATATATGTTTGCTTAAAATCTCCATCAAACTCCGACTGTGATCATCCGAATGCAAAAACTAGCTTGTCCTTCTATTAAAAACAATACTCTTATAAAGATCTGTTTCCATAGCCATCCAAAGCCAAACTGTGCATAAACTCGGGCCCCCCCCCCCCCCCGTTAGACTGTTTCGCCAGGTACCCTAGTTCTTGGAGCTGTTGCTCTTGAACAGCTGGAGCTCCCCACTCTTAAACATCCTATTGGTAGTTCTGGCAAGCTCTTGCTCCACTGTTCCCTTTTGTTGCAAGACACTACGCTTGCAGGGTAACCATTGTTACCGTCCCGTTGGTTGTAATTCTGTTCAGCCCTTTTTTTTGTTTACTCTACTCCTTTGCTGATCCTCGTAGGAGCAGGCCGCGTTTCCCCAGACTCATTGTTCGAGTGTGTTTTTTCCATTCCACTATAAAATGTCAAGGGACGAAGTAGCCAAGCAGAAGGAGGCCATGTAGCTTTGTATTCTGCCTAGTGACGTGGCCGTGTTGTGTTGATCCCAGTTCTGAGAAGACGGATCCCAATACCAGGACCTTCGTCAAGCGTAATGGAATGTGCCGGCCGCCATTCCGCACAAGTACTGTAAGTCAACCCGTTCTAATATTTATTCTAGTGACCACCCCAACATGGCCCTCCTACGCATTGCTTATTCGCTCCGGCCTGCCCCAATTTAATTTCTGTCAAGAATTACGTTAACGCCCTGTTGCTTGTCAGCGACATGTGATAATTTTGCCATGTAAACTAACTGTGCAGTTCGAAGATTAAAGACATGAGTTATTCACAGTCCCCCAACTCAAAGTCTCATCTGATTGTTCTGTTTTTCCACCTACACCAAAATTATCTGTTTTTCTACCTACGTACAACCCGATCTTACCGGATGGTCTACCCTTGGGGGGCCCCTCCCGGCCTTACCAGTTCCTCTGACGCTTCGTGGAGTACCACATATGATGGAAAGGGCTTTTCTGGATTCATGGTGACCGTCTACGGCGCAGTTGTATTCTGGAAATCCAAGAAACAAAGTGTCACGTGCTTAAGCAGCATGGAATCAGAGTTGGTCGCTGCGACAGAGTGTGCTCAGGAACTCCTGTGGACCTACGACCTGCTCTCTGAGCTCGGAGCCGCGCATCCGCCGGATTACCCCCTACCGCTTACCACTGACAGCCAATCCTTGATTGCACTTGTTCATAAGCTTGATTTGGGCGCACGATCAAAGCACTACATCAGGAAGGTTTGGTACCTACGTGACCTCGTAACGGAGGAGAAACTCGACTTACGCTATGTCCCCACTGAGGCTATGGTACCTGACGTCTTCACGAAGCACGCCGGGTCCGCCCGTCTGCGGTCCTTCCTACGAGTTCTGTGTTTATTTATTTCTGCTCCTGTAGCGTGAATTGACGCTATTTATTATATATTTCTTGTGTATGTATTGGTCTAATGTAACTAACTTACCTCTTAAATCTTTTTCACTCCCATAATGTAGCGTTCCGACTGGCGCCTTAACAAATAACAAATAATTGTTATTTTTGCGATGTCATTTATTCTATATGCTTCGGCTGATTTAGCCCTTGTTGGGCTATGCACTCATGATTTGTGATATGTATATCTCCTTTATTTTGGCACTTGTTAGTTGCCAAGTTGCATTGCTGGTATTATGCCCTTGTCGGGCTATGCTCCCCCTTATCCTGGTACTATCCCATTTCCGTATCTCTTCTCTTGTCAGAGAATTGCTCCCTATATTTTGCTTCCTATGATTTGCTTCCTATGGAGGCCATTGTTCGTTACCGACGCTCTGCTACCCACATGGACTTGCCCCTTTCCACGCCCACGAGGGGAGAACACAGCACATTTATACTTTGTTATAATTGTATTTATTGTGTTTATAATTATGTTTATAACAATTGTAACAATTTTCCTTGGCAACTGTCCTTCAAAGTGCATGACAAACGTGATTTACCGTCTCCTTCTACCTGCTATTTTCTAACTTCTGTAGGGGTCTGATCTCACTCTGGGTGAAAACTTGCCAGCCCTCACAGACTGTTTCGCCAGCAGTCCTAGTTCTTGGAGCTGTTGCTCTTGGACAGCTGGAGCTCCCCACTCTTAAACATCCTATTGTTAGTTCTGGCAAGCTCTCGCTCCCGTTGGTTGTTATTCTGTTCAGCCCTTTTTTTGTTTACTCTACTCCTTTGCTGATCCTCGTAGGCGCAGGCGGCCTTTCCCCAGACTTGTTGTTCGAGTGTGTTTTTTCCATTCCACTATAAAATGTCAAGAGACTAAGTAGCCAAGCAGAAGGAGGCCATGTAGCTTTGTATTCTGCCTACTGACGTGGCCATGTTGTGTTGATCCCAGTTCTGAGAAGACGGATCCCAATACCAGGACCTTCGTAAGGCGTAATGGAATGTGCCGGCCGCCATTCCGCCCAAGTACTGTAAGTAAACCCGTTCTAATATTTATTCTAGTGACTACCCCAACATGGCCCTCCTACGCATCGCTAATTCGCTCCGGCCTGCCCTAATTTAATGTCTGTCAAGAATTACGTTAACGCCCTGTTGCTTGTCAGCGACATGTAAACTAACTGTGCAGTTCGAAGATTAAAGACAGGAGTTATTCACAGTCCCACAACTCAAAGTCTCATGTGACTGTTCTGTTTTTCCACCTACACCAAAATTGCTCGATCCACGATCTACGGACTAACCTCTGGCGCCCTTTTGACCCTAACCTGTTTATTCCTAGATCGTGCCAGGGACAAACTTTCTGTAGGGATTGTCGTCCCCCAAGCGGTTTAGGTGTAGGCATCCCGCGTCTTCGTTTGAAGCCGATGAAACAGCCCAACATCTTTCGTTTCCTATGTCATCTTTGCCCTTACGGAGACTCAAACCCCGAGTCCACACCCCCAACCTAGTTGTAACACTGCAGTTTTCAGTTAAAGCTTTTTTAATTTAATAGTAATGCTTTCTGCATTACCCAAGCCCAAGTACTAAGCTTAACTTGAGTCTTTTCCCAAGGCAATCTTGTAAATAATATTTATTCCGTAATCAATATTCCAATGCAAAGGCCTTATCTAAAGTTCACTTGAGTAAATCTCAACTTGGCCAACACTCAGAGCGCCCAGCTACCCTGCCCGTCCGCGCCGTCCTGCCAACTTCCGGTAGTGACAGCTAGGCTTGTTTGGGGCAGTCTCTCCTCCTCCAAGAGTCCCCTCTCAACCCCGCTCCCCCTCCCCCCCCTCGCTCTCCTACAGGACCGCGCTAACCCTCTTCCTTGCTGCCAGGCAGCTGGCATAAAACCCCCCAGCCCCATGCAGCCACAGCATAGCTCACAGATCTCTCAAGCTAGAAGGGTCACGCCAGTCGGGAGTGGAGACGTCACGTCCGAGGATGCCATGCCGGGCAAAATGGTAGTGGTTCGTATGTTTTAGTTTAGCTTTTGGAATTTTAATTTAGGACCCCCCCCACCAGTCTAAATTTGTAGTTTAAAACTTAACTTTAACTCTCTAGCTTAGAGGAAATTATGGATGGCGACGCCATTATCGGCATTTTTGGTCCCCCATCCCCATAACGTCCAAGTGGTTCTCTTACTAAAAACCAAAACTTTTTCTTGTTTATTTTAAATGTAACTTTAATCTAAACAACGGACGGTTTGATCTTTGTGTGGGATTCATTGAATCATTCACTCCAGACGTACTTTATAAGTAGCCGAGGCTTTTATAATTTGAGGAGTTGGCTTATCAACAGCAACTCTGGGAGGTCTGATCCTTTGTTTTATCACTTAGAAACAAAACTGTGAAACGGTTGATCAACGTGCGCGTCTGAAACATACTGTTTGATAGACTGCAACCAGCAAAGGCTGTTCAGTCTTACGGGTGTCTCAAGTGAGCACTCAGTATTGCTTTTCGTGTCGTTTTGTTGTATAGTGTGAATTACTAGATTGCAAATTCAAACTTGTTGCTTTTAATTAATTTAGTTCAAAAGCTTTGTGGTGCAAACTAAAACGTAAAGTGTGCTTTTCATTCTCTGTCGTTAAAAATAAAACCAGGAGTTTTAAACTTCAGTTCGTTTGCTATATGATTAACTGTTTAAGGGTAAAATAAATATGTAGCCCATCTTTAATTTTCGCTTTTGATAAACAGTTAAATTCCACCATTGGTGGCAGTGAATACCAATAGTATTAAGGTTAGGCACTTTTAATTAGGACCCGACGCTCCATCCCCCATGCGTGGCCCCTGCTGTGCTTATGCCGTAAGAGTCGTTATAATCACCGCTGAACCTTAAATTGAAACTCCGTGCCACCAGGAAACCGGGGGGGCGTTACAAGCACCTCAGCCGTCGTAGCGTCTGCCGTTACACCCTTCTGTTTCGATGATTTCTTCGTGGAAGAGTTTGAAGGTGGTATAGGAGATGTCTTGATCGGTTGTGTAATGGCGGAGGCGGCTTCCTTTTGATGACGTGCACGCTCGGCCCACTGTTTGGAGAGGTGCTGATGTTTATGTATAGTAACCATCTTGGGGGAGAGATTTTTGCTCGATGTTGCTGGCAACTCGGGTGTGGGTCAGTACGCACTTTTTTGGTTGGCCCCACAAACCCTGGACATTTGCATGGTACGGGAGAGGGCGCATTGGGTGTGGACACTTGGTTGGAGTCTGGATGATCGTCTTGTTCGTGAACGGAACCTTCCGAGGAGGAAGAATCGGCCATATCGGAGGAGGAGCTGCCTGACGGTTAGTTCTGTGCGGGAAGTTTGAATGTTAACGTAGTAGGGGGCGCCGTCTGGTGGCTGAAAGGGGAACAATACTGTAGACGGGGGGGAGAGGGTTAAGCGACGGTGTTATTCGTTGATTATGCCACGGAGGAAATGCTGATAGAGATGTCGTGATGCCGCAGGTGACGCCTTCCGGCAGCGGAAGGGAAACAATACCCTAAACTGAGGGAGTGAATTCAGATGAAAAGCTTGCCAGAGACCAAGGTTGTATATCTTGTGGGAGAATGAAGGCCTTGATGTGCTGTCTCAGATGAGAAGGTGTTGGATTCGTAAAACAGAAGGAGGATGTTGCTATTTGTTTCGTTTGTTTTTTTTTTTTTTGGTGAAGGAACATCCTGAGTGTAATCGGAGCTGCTGAATTCGCATGGACATTGTTAGTTGTGGTAGGTAAGTCGCCGCGATGCAGTCATCGTCCTGACTGGTGGACGTTACTTAGCTGGTGGATGGAAACGGAGGGCAGGTAATCCGTTGTTGTCGTGCATAGTGTGGGAAAGACTGGTTGTTGGTGTTCATCTGTGCTGCATGGAGGAGTCACTGAAGGTCAGGAATGGATGACCGTTCCTCCCTTCTCTCTTTTTTTTTTAATGTGTAGTAGTTGGGGAAGACGGCGGGGTGATGTCCCTTATACACGAAAGGCTGGAGGACGTGGCTACCTGCTGGTAGGAACACTGCAAAGCTGAGGAAGATACTTTATTGGATGCTAGCAGAGTGATGCCTCGGATGGTAATAGGTCGGGAGCGGACGGCCGGAGGGAACCGTGGTGACAAGGTCAAAAAATCTGGAGATGCAGATCCCTGGATCGTGTATTGCACGTCGTAGCTGAGGTCAGAGCGGCAGAGCGGAAAGTAAGATTGGAGCGGAGGGTCGTGTTGTGGAGCCAAATTTACGAAAGGCACCGCGATGAGCATCAATAGGGTTGGCACCGCGATGAGCATCAATAGGAAAGTGAGAAAGGAGGTTTGGAAAAACCGCTGACGGTGGCTGACGGTAGAGGAAGAGTCGTAACAAGGGAGTTCGGCCGGAACGTCTAGCAGGTGCCTGGGAGATGTAGTGATGACGAGTGGGTACAGACTCTTCACCATTGGAAGAAACGGCAGGATCACTGGCAAGCGGAGGCAATAAATGGGTGCGTGGTCATGTTTGATGGATGTCGTCGTCCGACCCAAGGTGCGGGACGGAAGAAGAGCTAGACAGGACGGCTTACGCGAAAACAGAGGTATGCGGAGGGAACGATGGAATCGTGGGGAGCTCAGAACGACCACTCATGGTGATCGTGGTGCGTGGTCCTGTTTGATGGATGTCGTCGTCCGACCCAAGGTGCGGAACGGAAGGAGAGCCAGAAAGGACGGCTAACCGGCTCGGGGTATGTCGTGCTGGGAACAAGGAGGCCAGTACAAAAGGCGGAACGAATCACTGCGAAGCGGAGGTGCCGGTGCCGGGATGAGACGCAGTACCAGGTTGGGAACGGTAGACTAGCAAGTTTTTCGGAGGAACAGCGGTAGGATATGGAGAACCCGGTGACGGTGGAGGAAGACCATCCTTTATCGAAGGAACAGATGGAGTAGCCATAGTCCTGAATGGAAGCTAGCGGAAGGCAAAAACAGCAATGAAGAATACACGTGGAGGCAGTCGTCCTTACGCGAAAACGGAGGTACGCGGGGGGAACGATGGAATCGTAAGAAAAGCTTTTGACGTTGTTGACCATGCCATCATGCTTAGTGTCTTAGAAAAGGTGGGTTTGCCACATGGACTAATTGGCTGGATTGGTAGCTACTTAAGCGACAGAAGACAAAGAGTGGTAGTGAGAGGCACTTATTCAACCTGGCTTCCCGTTATTCTGGTGTACCACAAGGTTCGGTTCTGGGGCCAATCCTTTTTCTCCTTTTTATTAATGATTTACCAACAGTTGTGGATTCCATATGCCTCCTCTTTGCTGATGACCTGAAGTTATACCGACCAGTCATCAGCGAAGAGGACACCAAAGTTTTCCAAGAAGACCTCTGTAAAATTCATGACTGGGCCACTGCTCATGGCCTGCAGTTTGGCTCCCAGAAGTGTGTCACTATGCATCTCGGTCACAACAATGTACGTGCCAATTACATTTTTGATAACTCTACACTGGAATCCATCACACAAAAGCGTGACTTGGGTATAATCATTGATGACAGGCTCACCTTCAAGCAGCAAGTTGACGCTGTCATAAACAGATCACGTAGGATGGGAGGCTTTGTACTCTCCGGATTTACATACCTGACTCCAGCTACTACTAAAATCCTGTACACTACTTTCGTGCGCCCACTCCTGGATTACTGTGTCCAAGTTTGGAGGCCCCACTACCATATCCACCTCAGCCGCCTCGAACGTGTTCAACGATGGTTCACCAAAAAGTGCCCTGAAATTAAGCACTTGCCATACCAAGAACGACTCAAAGCCTTAAACCTCACCAGTCTCGAAGATCGCTACAGCAGAGGTGACATGATCCTCGTGTACCAACTACTCAATCAACTACTGGACATCGACTATGGAAGCTTTCTTGATCTTTCTCAGGTTAGGCACACACGAGGCTACTGTTACAAACTGCAAAGTGAAACCTCACACAACAACACTAGACACTTCTTCTTTACTGAGAGAATTGTAGTGCCTTGGAACACGCTGCCACTTCGAGTGGTAACTGCACCTTCCCTGTCATGCTTCAAGGCTCGCTTTGACAGCATGTAACGAATGGGGTTGTTTTGGGGGAGGGGGGGTTTGGCTCATGAGCATGCTCAAGCCAGGTTTTGTCTTTTGTATTGTATTGTATTGTAGGGACCTCAGAACGACCACTCGTGGTGATCGCCCTAGGAGAAATGATGCCAACGGAACGCTGCGCCGGAGCTTATATAAGCAGACCCAGGCCCGCGCATGCGCAGTACCATACGAATTGGCAGGGAAGACATCTTTCAAGATTCTAGGGGACAAATTAGCTTAAAGGGGGAACTGCTATTAAAACATGTAATGTATATTTTCGTCGGCTATAAAAACGTAAGATTGAATTCGTTTGTGGCCTGCCCGCCCCCCTCCCCACCCGCCCACAAGATCATGAAGAATGACCATCTTCTCCGATATCTATATATAGGCTGTATTTGATGCTTTAGTAACTGTGGAAACATCAGTCCAGGAAGAAAAAAGTTCAAGGATAAAAAGAAAAAGAAGTAGGAAAGTTTCTCCGCAATGACACTCATAATACACTGCTTGGTGAAATTCGAGTCAAGGCTAGTGACCTGACCAAACCTATAATCACAAATAAAGAAATGCTTATTTTTTTTCCTTCCAAGACCTTTTGCGCTGGCTATTTTTTTCACAGATCTTTTCCAGTCTCTTTTTCACGACAATTTTTTGCCGTGAAATTTTTTCCTTGGGACTTTTTATTCCTCGAACCTTTTCAAGACTTTTTTTCGCTCACCGTATTTCTAAGAAGTGTCAAGATAAAAATCTTTAGTTCAATAATTCAGTAAGGTTACATTTCCACATTTAAGAGCGTGGCCCCTTTTCCACTGTAGCTTCTGGTGATTTACAGTTATACAGTTTACATATGGGAATTTACAGTTCCATCAGTCAGCGTTAACCTTACTGTTTTACTGTTTAAAAGACTTACTTACATCCCAAATTTCACATTGTTGTTCTTGCAGTCAGAAAATTAGGAATAACTAATGAATTCAATAAAGTCGAAGCAAGTCACTGACGCTGACTGCATAAATGGATCACAAGATCAAAAATACAAAACGATAATGTATCAAATGCAGCTCCCATCCTGAATTGATTTCACCTGTTTAATAACGTTAATTTCGACGTTGTTTCGTGTTAAATAAAACATTAACAGCGGGAAAAAAGGATACGAATTTATATTTTTTTGGACGCTCCTAAATACGAAATAAAAAAAGTTTTACTCCGTTGCATTAAGTATTTAAAAAAAGAACATTTTGTCAGCCCTCGGCCCAGCCGGCTAAAAATGGTCTCTTTTTTGTCTAAACCATACTTAACCTGATAATTTTGCATTATGAAATGTGATGTCTCCCTGGAGGTTTTTTGGTTGCGTATAGCCGCCTGCTTGCATGTCCCCACTGCGCATTGTAAACGCGGTCTCGTATCAGTCACTCGTGGTGAGGACACCTCAACACCACCGAAGAAAAAACCTGAGGGCAGCATTCTTCCACACCAGAAGAACAATCGTCTATATGGCGATTACGCATTAAAATGTAAATAATGTATATTTCTTTAGGCATAAAGCCAAAACAACTTTCAGCTTAGTTGTGTTTTAGATGTTGTCAACACACGATATTTTTTATTTCTAACAGGTGACGACTTTGTTTATTTATGAAAAATGTCCGATGTTCAGACCAGTTTAAAATCTAACCTAAACTGCACTTAGCCCTTTAAAAACTAGCTGGAACATTTAATCTTTTGATTTGTGCACTTAATGCATTTTGGTAAATTTAACTTCTTGCCATGAACCCTACCGGAGCTCCAATGTTTATGTTTGTATATTTTCGTGGACCCAGTGTATGATTTTATGTTTATTTTTTATAGCATCTCCGTCTAAACTCCGACCGTAATGAACCTCTAAAAACGTAAACAAACTAGCTTTCCGTCGTTGAAAACATGCCTTGTATATATCAATCCGTTTCCCTAAGTCAAATGTTTATTCTGTGCGTTACACTTCGTTCCCCCCCCCTCCTTCAATAGTTGCGATGCCTAACGTCGTAGTTTATTTTAATAGGCCTAAAAATCACGTTGTTATGAGTTGAAAACTCACTTGCACATTCAAAGCCAGGCCTCTAAGTTCCAAGTCGGCAATTCCCTTTGTCAATTCGAATCCATCCAACCAAAACACTGCTTCAATTCCGTCAGCCAGTCAGAGCGCTCAAGCTACCCCGGTCGTCCGCGCTGTCATGGCCGACTTCCGGTAATGACAGCGCGGCCGATTTTGGTCTGTCTCTCCTCCTCCAAGCGTCCCCCTCTTCCCCACTCACCCCCTCCGTCGCTCTCCTACAGGTCCGCGCTAACCATCTACCTGCCTGCCAAGCAGAAGGCATAAAAACCCAGACGCAGTAGAGTATAGTTAGCACAGCACAGCTCAAGGATTCTCAAAGCTAGAGGTCGCTACGCCGGTCGGGAGTGGAGATGCCGCAGTCCGATTGTTGCCATGCCGGGCAAAGGTAGTGGTTCGTATCGTACTTAGTTTAACTTTAAAAGTTTATTTTTTGGACTTTACGTCAAAATTTATAGTTTAATTTTAACTAAACCTCGTAGCTTTAGAAAGTAAATTTATGGAGCGTCAAGCCAAACGGCATTTCGGACGTTGGCGGCCATAATTTAAGGGTTCACGGTCCCTTACTAAAAACCAGCTTTATTTTTCGTGTTTCTTTAAACGCAGTTTAATGTAAACAAAGGACGGTTTGATCTTCGTGGGGTTTCCATCGATTAAACGCTCGGATCCACTTTATAGGTAGCCGCGGCTCTATAATTTAAGGAGTTGACTTATCAACAGCAACTCTGGGAGGTTTAATGCTTTGCAGTATACACGTTGAAACAAAACTGTAAAAACAGGTCTACTATTATATATCAACCGAGGCTGTTTGTAATTTAGAGGGCTCTTTTGCGAAATCCCCTTGTGCCTAACCAAACTCACTTTTTCTATTTGAAATTGTTTTATGTGAACCTCGTGTTGGTTCTAGTGTCGAATTTAATGTAAATTCCCCCTGTATTTTATAACCTAAACTAGGTGTAAAGTTACCAAATGTATTTGTAGTGCGATATTTTTATTCATGTTTGTTTAAAATAAAAACCAGGAGTTTTTCTTAAACGTCCGTCAGTTTATTCGCTCGTTGTTCGCTAGAAGTAAGAAATTAAGACAATTTTCTTAAACTTAGCTTAGCTAGCCTAATTTTCCCACCTTGGTGGCAGCGTTACCGCTTATTATTACAGTTAGCCTACAATATTAGGACATGTGTAGCTCCATTCCCTACGCCGGGACTGTAGCTGTTGTGCTTATTTGAAACAAAAAGTACCCAAAAGTAATAGTAAGAAGATCCAGTTACACCAGGCGAGCGGCGATGTTACAAGCACCTACCCCGTCGTAGCATCTGCCGTTACAGCATGCGCGACGCAGTCCTCCTCTATATAAGCTGGAGCGTGGCCCCTTTTCGGCATTTATTTTCCTCTTGATTGAAAATTGTCACACGAAACTCACAGGTTTTTGGGAAACCTGATTGGGAAAGACTTGCGAGGGAAGCTGGAAGTTGAATGGAAGATTGCGTGTAAAGAAAGGCCCGAGTGATACAGTGGGTGAGGGTGAACCAATCAACTGAATATAGCAGACAGCGGCAGTTTCGAATACGAACCGTGTATTGGACTGAAAAACGAAATGTAAACAGAGTTCGAACTTACCTTAAAGGTGGCTGATGACGACTACAGTTAGTAGTTGAAAATTTGCAGTCAGTAGACTATCTTCGTTGTGAAAGTTTGCGTTTTTGTGAGTTTCGTGTGACAATTTTCAATCGTTGTAGTGTTTCACAGTATGATGAATAACGGTATTTTTACTGTTAGTTTCCTCTCAATCTGTCAGGCGGTGACTCGAGAGGGGAGGTTGGGCGGGCCCTTGGTTAAGTATGTTTTAGGCAAAAAAGAAACCATTTTTAGCCGGCCGGGCCGAGAGCCGGCAAAATGTTCTTTCTTGTTTGCCAAAACATATTAACCTGATAATTTTGCATTATCAGCTGACCTCATCAGACGTGGTGGTGGGCACCGATCTGACGGGGCGCCCCGAGGTCCAAGGAGGAGTTCCCCCCAAACAATTTTTTATTGTAGTAAAAATTTTGCACTTTATTCAGAACATTACGTGAAAACAGGAAATTGGGTCTCTTTCGTGGGGTTTGGTGGCCCTGAAAAGGACCGTTGTTTGAGGGTCTTGCTTCCTTCTATGGATGTCTTGCTTCCCACCCTGGGTAGCTTGCTTGCTTCTGTTTCGTTCTGAGTGTGCTCAGGGGGCTTGACCACAGTCTGGCTGCGACAATTGGTCCCAAACGGTGTAGTCCGTCTTCTTCTCTTGACTTGTTCCTCAGGTAGTGGGAGGTGAATGTCATTGAGTGACGCCAGGAAGCTGCTTACAGGATTTCCTCTAATGCGATGGCGTTGTGATGTGCCCATGATGTTGAGATTGCTCTGACTTCGTATGCTGTTGCTCTTTCCCTGCTCAGATTGGCTTTGTCGTAGGCTATGTAGATAGTTTTCTTTATCCAACGTGAAATCATAGCAGCCGAGGTTTCTCCTGTTTGATGGTCTACTGGCAGAAATTCTCCTGTTTGATGGTCTACTGGCAGAAAAAAAGTTGGATCCTGCCTCTACGGATGTCCTCATGTTGGGTTCTGGTGAGGTAGAAGCGTAGTGCGCGGATGGGACAGAGTAATCTTTCAGGCTCGTTTCCTGTTAGGGTGGAGAGTGCCAGGAAAGTGATTGGTTTTGGTGGTTCGAATGGTTTCTGTGTTTTGGCACGAAATCCTGGTCTAGGGTGGAGTGTAACAGAAGAGAAGTTTGTGCCGGAGATACAGTAGGCCGGATCAGCTGATAGGGCTTGGATTTTCGAACAGCGGGCACTTGCTGTTAGTGTTACGAGGAAGACGGTTTTCCTGGTTAGGAGGTGAAGGGAACCATCTTGCAATGGTTTGTATGATGCTTCAATTAATGATTGTAAGGCTATTGATAAGTCCCAGTCAGAAATGAGCCTTCTGGTTGAGGGGCGATCGTTTTCGAAGGAGCGGAGGAGTGCTATAATTCGGTAATCTTCGAGAAGGTTGATTTTGCGTGCTGCTTTGAAAACCGAGTTAAGAGCTGAGCGATAAATGAGGATTGTTGAGCATTTAAGCTTGTCGATGTCAAAAAGGTCGGTGAAGAACCTTAGTAATTGGGGCAAAGAGGGGTTGATTAGATTGATTTCCCTTGCGTAACACCAATGAAACCATTTGGACCAGTGGCTGTCGTACATTCTGTTCGTTGAATCTCTCGTAGCCTTTGAGGCGATTCGGTTGGCATCATCTAAATAATTTCCTTCTTGAGGAGTTTGGCGATAGTAGCCACGCGTGAAGGTTTAGATTCGGTAGGTTTGGGTGGAGTTTTGAGCCCTTTTGTTGAGACAGAAGGTCTGGATGAAGAGGAAGGCTTCTTGGGGTGTCGACTAGTAGAGACAGACGGAGTGGAAACCAAGGAGTTGACGGCCAGAATGGGGCTATGAGGAGGAAGAGGCTTTGGCTTTCTTCGGCTTTCTATAATAATAATAATAATAATAATAATAATAATAATAATTTACCACCGGTAAGTGGAAGGAGGTCGGAAGGGTTGGGGAACCACTTACACCGTTCCTGACAAGTTATGGTTTTAATGAAAGAACAAAAGAGTTAGGGAAATGCCGGAAGTGGTCGCTTAAGAAAACTGTGCAATGGTTCAGATTCCAACATTCTACGGAAAGCCGAAATTGTTTTTGCATTCACAGTGCTGGCCCGTAGAGCATTCCAAATTGGGACAATTCGAACTGCGAAGAAGTTCCGGCGACAGTCAAGACGAGAGGCCGGAACAATAAGTTTCCAGTTGTGCCCCCGTGTGCTTATAGGACAATCAGGGAAATCAAAGAATGGAAGATCTACAGATATCAAATTATGGAGGATTTTAAATGTCAATATTAAGTCAAATCTAATTCTTCTCAGCTCCAAAAGTTCCAGATCAAGCTTTTTAAGTCTGTCCCGGTAGGCCACGTCACGCATACCCAGGAGGCACTTCGTAAATCTACGCTGCACGGCCTCAATCAGATCAATATCCCGTGCTAAATATGGCGACCAAACCGGGGTGGCATATTCCAGAAGCGGTCGCACAAAAACCTTAAAAGCCCACACCTTGGTTTCAACATTACCGGATGTGAAGCACTTTATGAACGATGGCTGAGCGACGATATGCCGATGCACAGACCTTCTGGCAGTGAAGGGTTTGTTTCAAGTTATTAGTAAAACAAATCCCAAGATCGCGCACTTCCGTTATGGAAGGAAGCATCACATGCTCCAAAAAATACTTGGAGCAGTTATTATTTTTACCCACATGAAAAGTGAGACATTTGTGGATAGAAAGGGGCAGCTGCCAGATCTTGGACCAGTCAGTCACGTTCCGAATTTGAGCCTCAAGTTCAGGAATGCGACCACCGTTAAAATTTTCGCCTTCAATTTTAAGATCGTCAGCGAACTTGAAACCAAAAATGTTGTTATCGTTAAATGTTAAGTCGTTTAGGTAAATAACGAAGAGAAGTGGTCCCAGGACAGATCCCTGTGGAACGCCACATGGAACCCGTACCCAGGAGGAAACAGTATTTTCTATTACTACTCTTTGCACCCTGTTATGTAGAAAGGCCGTTATCCAGATAAGTAAGTCTCCTTTGATACCACAACCCTCGAGTTTGAGAAGAAGCTTTCGATGAACAACCGATTCGAAGGCTTTCTTGAAATCAAAATAAATATTATCAGAAGGAACACCAACATCAAGCGCACTTGTCCAGCGATCGAGGACCATTAACAATTGGTGGGTAGCAGACCTATTCGGTAAGAAACCAAATTGATCATGTTTAACAATGGAGTGTTCATTTAAAAATTTAGTAATTGTATCACGGATGATTGATTCCATCACTTTACATGCCACACAAGTGAGTGCAATTGGCCTGTAGTTAGCTGGGTCGGAGGAGGAACCCTTCTTAAAAACAGGTACCACGTTAGCTGGTTTCCAAATAGCCGGCAGTGTGCCTTGAACAAAAGAAAGCGAGCAAAGCTTCGAGAGAGGATAGCCGATTTCATAGACTAGCTGTTTCAAAAGAAAAGCTGTCCGAACCACAGGATTTACTTGGTTTAAGTTTATTAATTGCCGAAACAATTGTAATTTCAGGAAAAGCCACTGTGGAGCATGGAAAGATATTACTAGATGATTGACGTGCTGGAAGAAGTAGGTTTCCGTCATCCGCAATGGTGTTCGAAGCAAAGGTTTCACTGAAGGACTCCGCTTTATCCAAGTTGTCAGTTAAGAAGTTATTTCCTATTTTCAGTGGTGGAAGCGCTCTTGATGCCGAGTTCTTATTTCGGTAAAGTTTGAACAAAGATGCCGAGTTCCCCTCACGGATTACAGCTTCTTCCCGTGATCGATACCATAGCTCGGTAGAATTTGAGTAGAGCTTGCGTGCGTTATTATAGGCAAGTAGTGTTGATGGGTCTGGGTTTACTTTAAGCCTTTTCCACAGCTTAAGCTTTTTGATGCCCAATTTAACAATATGTTGTGGAAAAACCACAAGTTTCCGCTTTTTCCCAAGTGGGCTTTCAGTACATAGCTCAATGTGCCCAGCAAGCAATGAGTGGAAGCAAATCCACGCTTGTTCAATGTTTGGATGGTTTAGAAAATTAAATTGTCCCAATCCAATTGTCTCATGGACGATTTTAATAGGTCGAAATTGATCTTCCCCTTAGCTTTGGCAGCAGATGATCGGGGTGACTTACCAGAGCCTGTCTGGGACAGATTTAAAGAGAAATTCACAACACAGTGGTCGCTACTACCGAAATGGTCTCCAACATTTAGGTCAAAAACGAGCCTATCATCATGTGTGAAAACCAAATCAAGTATATTATTTCCCCTGGTTGGAGTGTCCACCAGTTGCCGTAGGCCGAGCGGAGCAATTGAATCAAGAAAAATTTCGTGGTGACCGTCGCCGGCGCAATTTCGAACCCAATCAACAGTTGAGAGATTGAAATCCCCTAACAGAATATTAGAGTGGCCATGGTTCATGGACCGATTGATGAAAGAACACAGGTTTAAAATTTCACTGTCAATGTGGCTATTTGGTAAATAACATAAAATAAATGTAATTTTGTTGCGTGGCAGTGCAATCACGATACCTTCCTCCACTGAGGCAACCTCAAGAACAACCAATGGGATCTCGACACGATGTATGATCAATAAACCCCCTCCCCGACTGCCACGATCCCGTCTGATCACGGAAAATTTATGAGTATCAACAATCATAGCATCGGTGAAATTAGGTGTAAGCCATGACTCCACTTACATCATGTAAGTCCCGCTGCACTAATTCAGCAAGACACCCGATGTTACAAATAATACTTCGGGCATTGAACAATATACAGACGAGGCACTCATCACATCGGGCTGAGGCAGAATCAACGATGGGGGTATCCCCAATTACATGCTGAGGTTTTCCAAGGGTGTGTGGGTTTTTAACAATTCAAGTTGTAAAGCATATTTTCCCCTGGCAGTAAGGTGGGTCAGGTCTCTTGCCATAAGGGTGTGGTCAGCACAAATATATTTGTCAATGGAAACAAAGGAGTAGTTTTTTGAAACACACATTTGGCGCAGAAATGAATTTGTGTGAATGACTTTCTTGTCGAGTTCTCGATGTTGTAATCCAAGTCTAGGGAACAACCCAATTCGGGCGTTCGGGAATTTGGTAACAATGGATGCAGCAAAGTCGTGTATGTGAAGAGCAATTCTGTTTGGTGAGTCCTCAGTTAAGCTGTTTGAACCTACACAGATTATGAATGAACCATTTGCGTCAGCGTGTAATAGGAACTGTTGTAGTTTTGATGGTAGTTCACTTGCTTTGAGACCGGGGTAAGTCCAGGTTTTTGAATTTGGGTGGCAACTTCCTCTCAGGTTGCGTACATGGGAGTCACCAATTATATTTGTTTGGCAAGTCCATTTAGATTCCAGCATTTTAAACATTTCTGGTCGGGTTTCGGTGGCATTTGATGCACTTTGGTTGCAGTTGTCGTGACCACTTACTACATCATTTCTGTTGTTGTTTTTCAAGTTGCACAAAGATTACACATTTGGTAAGCAGTTAGACCATTCATTATTGCCACCAGATCCCGATGGAGGTGCGCTCAGACACACTGGTTCTTTTCCATGAGCAGAATTTTTGTTTGTTTGTTTTTTCTTGTGCCGGACCGTAATGTTTTTGTGGAGTGAAGGTGTCGTGGGAGGAAGTGCTGCATTATCCACAGTTTGAGATCTTTCATCGCGGTCAAGGTGGGCAGAAATAATCTTTAGGCTACCTCCAGCAGAAGATTTCAACTTTACCTTAAGATTACAGCCACCTGGTGGCTGAAATTCCAGCAAGTTACTTTGACCCGGATCATTTTGCCTTTCCAGTGTGAGGGCCTTAACTTCCACCAATTTGCACTGCAAAACACTGTCAATTTCTGCCATTCTGGCCTCAAGCTTCAGGAAGAGGGACTCAGCGTGTTCCTCCAGCGTCTGTTGTTGTTTCTTAAAAAAGTTCGTGGTCCACCTCTCAAACATGTTTCTAAAATCCTCAAAGCGTGACTCTAGCACATTAGTTGTGGAATCGAGGCCATCTTTGAATTTATTTCACACATGTCAACATCTTTCTCGAGGGTAAATTCTTCGAGACGATTTAATAATTTGGAGGAAAGATTGTGAAGATCCGGTAAAATTGGCGAATCATAGTTCATTCCAGCGTGATTGTGTGTAGGCACCAATGGCGTACTTTTGCATGGACGAATGTTGTAGGGTGTTGTTTCCATGGTGTCGTAATATAAAGTGCGCCGTCTGCCTTCCCATGTTGGGGGGTCGGATTCTGAGTTTCGTTTCTGTCTCGTCTTTCTTTCCCCGTATTGGTAAAGAAATTTATCCATTTTATGAGAGTAAACGAGAAAACTGTAATCGCGAAAACCTCAAAAGCCCCTGCACAAAATCGCGGTCAAAAAATATTTTCAACGATTGTCCCAATACACCTCCGTAGTTTTAAGTTGGCGAAATGTAGAAGTCAAGATGCCCAACAAAGGCTTCCGTAGAAAACCAAAGAGCCGGTGAATCGTGACAACAAAATCGCAAAACTGTTGTTACTTCAGAATGGAGACACGCACAAACTTACGGTTTGGAGGGCTTTCTGTAGTACATGATGAAGGAGTTTGAATGGTGGGAACAGGTATGCGTAGAAGTTGTGCCATGGGAACGTCAGGGCGTCGACTGCCATTGCTTGGTAGTCCTCGATCGGGTTGATGTAGTGGGGAAGTCTGGCATTGTGCCTCGTGGCAAATAGGTCTAACATTGGGGTTCCCCATATCTAGAAGATATATTCACAGATTGATTTCTTGAGGCACCATTCCACTGTTGGAGGCGATCTGCGAGAAAGGGGGTCTGCGATTACGTTCCTGTTCCCTGGAATGTGAAGGGGAAGGAATGTTATATTGTTCGAGATGCAGAAGTTGAGGATTCCGGAGGTTAGATTGTGGAGTGGTCTGGATTTGGTTCCGCCTTCTTTCCTTATGTAAGCCACGGCTGTAGTGTTGTCGGCTTGTACTTGGATCACCTGGTTTCTGATGTGTGGCAAGAAGTGGTGTAAGGCTAATTGGATTGCGCGGAGTTCTAGGAAATTTATGTGGCGGTGTTTGTCCTCTTGCCAAGAGCCTGAGATTTCCATATTGTTCATGTGGGCTCCCCAGCCGTAGTTCGAGGCGTCGGTGAAGACTTGATGGTTGGGGGATGGTTCGTGAAGTGGCACTGTCTTGGTTAGGTTTGTCACATCTGACCACCAGAGGAGGCTTTCTCGGGGAAATTCTTCGTGAAAGGGGAATTGCTGGTCTGGGTTGAGGTGCGAGTTTGACCAGTCGTCGATCCGATGGTAGTGAAAGGGTCTTACCATCCAGCGTCCGTATGGTATTAGACTTGCCATTGAGTCCATTTTCCCTATCAGGGAATTCAGCTCTCGGAGAGAGAAGGTGTCTTGTTTTAGAAAACGACGACAGAGTTGTAGAAGGTCTTGGATTCTTTCGAGAGATGGTGAGATTGTAACCGATGAAGGATTGAATGAGGCGCCGTGAAGCTCTGTTGAGGAATTTGCGTGATTTGGATTGGTTTACACCGAATCCCAACTGGTTTAGCAGGCGGATTGTTTGATCTCTGTTTTGTTCGAGACGGAGGGGTTCCTGATTGTGAAGGGCCCAGTCGTCGAGGTACGCGCTTGCTTAAATTTGGTTTTGGTGTAGGTGGCCTAGAATTGGTTTTAGAACCATGGTGAAAATTCTTGGAGCAGCGTTCAAGTCGAAGGGCAGACAGCGGAATTCGTAGACTTCGTCATTGTAGATGAACCGGAAGTACTTTGTTGAGGATGGGTGAAGGGAAACGTGTAGGTATGCGTCCTCTAGGTCGATGGAGATTGTCCAGTCGTTTTGTCTGAAGGAGTGGCGAATGGTTTCCAGTGTTTCCATTTTGAAATGGGGGTTGTCGATGAATTTGTTCAGTGGTTTCATGTTGAAGATGAGCCTTTGGCCTCCTGTTTTCTTTGGGTGGGTGAAAATGGTGCTGTAAAACCCGGGTCCAGGGTTGTGGCGTTTGAGAACTGCTCTTTTCGCGACAAGGAGGGAGATCTCGGATGAAAGGGATTCTGATGTTGGAGATTTGAAGTTCTTCGGAGGAGTTTTTGCTAACGGAGGGTCTGATAGAAACGTTGGGCGAAAACCCATTTTGATTGCTGAAAGGATTTCCGTGTTGCGAGTTAGTCTTTTCCATACCGGGTAAAAGTGGCAAAGTCTCGCCCCGACCGGAAAACAGGAGAGCCGGGGGTAGTCATTGTTTCCGGTGGGAACTGCGGCCGCCGGGTGAGTAGTAGCGGCTGCGGCGATCGAGCGTTGCGGCGTGTTTATGAAGGTTTCGTTGGATGGGATGGGAGCGTTGTTGTTGATCAGGCCGAAAGGGCTGGTTCTTTTGAGTGTTTGGGTTGTCGTTCCGTGGGTTTTTAGTGGAAGTGGATGGTTTGTTCCAGTCTTCAGATGGGGTTCGTTGTTCATTTGATTTGTAAGGACGAAAAGAAGTCTTGTCTTGACGAAAAGGCTTGGGTTTGCGGGAGATATCCAAATGAGGCGCTAAAGTAGGAATTAGGCCCCGGAACAGGGTGTCTGACTCGTGAATTGGCTGGTTCCTGAGTCGGTGTTTTGTTGATTCGTTGAAGTTGTTTGCAGATTTGAGGGCTGCTTCTCTTAGCAAAAGTGTGTTATTGAATAAGGCTTGAGCTGCCCAACTTAATGAATGGTAGTCGCGAAGCTTGCTTTCTGAAAAAGTTGTGTGATTCCTCCGTGGAGATCGTATCCTCACGTACCAAATCTTAAACCACCTCATTGACGTTCAGGCTGCTGACTTTTTCTGTCTTTCTCATACCATGACCAGGGGGCACCCCCTTAAACTCTGTGGAAGTATTTCTTCCGGCAACGTGCGTCACAGGTTTTTTTCTGAACGTGTGGTCGAGGCATGGAATGCTCTGCCCGTCTCGGTTGTTCTTTCCCCTTCACTTGATTCCTTTAAAAATCGGCTGGACCACTTTCTTGCTTAGGGTTTTTTGGTGGTTGGCCCCTGGTTGGTCTGTGTTTTCGGTGGTTGGGGTGGGGGGGAGGGGGGGTGGGTGCTTCTTGGCTTTCAGCTTGCACCGTCGGGTTTTTCTATTCTATTCTATGAGCGAGGAGAGGTTGGGAATTTCTTCGGGGCTGGCGTCGGCCGAGAGTTTCTCGCATAGCGCATTAACTGCGGAGTTTAAAACTGTTGGTTTTTTTAGGCAATTTGATGTAAAGTGTATACAATCCAATTAATGTTCTTTTTCAATAGTAACTGTTGTTTTTGTTTGCTAGTTAAAAGTGCAAAGTAACGACCGTGTGTTGCATAAGGCAGGTTTCCAAAGTGTGGGCCCTCAGATAACCTGGTTAGCAACTAGCTTGGGCTCTCAGATGGCCTTGCTCAAAAACTGGAAGTTTTTTTTTTTTTTTTTTTTTTTTTTTTCAAAATTTTATTTAATAGAAGAAAGAAAAAAAAAGGTTATAAGTGCTCACTACAGTTCAAATTTCATAATTATTCAGTTTTCAAATTCAAAAACATAGAAAATCAAAAGATCAATAATCATACAATATTTACACTGCAACACACACACACACACACACACACACACACACACACACACACACACAAGCATAAAAAGGCATTCCCAGCCCAATTCAATATTCAGTATAGTTTAGTTTTGGTCAAATATATCAATTATTGTTTATATAATGATTTTTTAGCTCCACTTTTAATTGATTAAAATTAGTAATATTTTTTAATTTTTCTGGTAAATTGTTAAAAGTCGTATTAATGTAAGGTGTTAGTCTCATTTTACCGTTTTGGTTTACCGTTTACAGTTTACCGTTTACCGTTTTGGTAGTCTAAATTATACGAAATTTAGAAGTCCCTTTAATTTTTTCATATTTGTTCTTTAAGCCAAAATAATGTTTCAAAAGTGTTACATAGTTAGTTAATCCTAGAATGTTTAAGATCTTGTTTTTCTTCATTAAGTTAACTGTTTTAGTTTTTTTACCTGGATTTGAAAAGAGAATTTTAATGATTTTATTTTGTATTTTTTGTAGTTTGGAAAGTACTGTTTTATTAGTTTTGCCATAAATTTCAATTCCGTATCTTAAGTTGGATTCAACTAATGCATCATAAATTAATTTTTTATTTTTATTATTTAACACTTCCTTAAGATGAAATAATTTTGGCATTATTTGTTTCAGTTTCTTACTCAGTGTATTTATATGTTCACCAAACTTCCACTTATTGTCAATTTGAATACCAAGATATTTTGCAGAGGTGACTTTTTTAATATTCGAGCAAGTTTTTATATCATTTAAGTCTGAGAACAGTAGCAAATTGATTTCATTTTCAATTGATGCATATGGTGTTTTAATGTCCAGTTGCACTGTCTTGTCTTCACTAACATAAACTTCGTTGTTAAAACACCATTCTTGAATCTCATTAAACTTATTTTGTAATTTTTTCATCATATTTTTATAGTTGAAGTCCATTTCCAAAACACAAATGTC